>JACXGI010008313.1:0-33820 GCA_016801175.1 Esox masquinongy
AACTTTTTGGTAAAAACACAACTCGTCGTGTTTGGAGGAGAAAGAATGCTGAGTTGCATCCAAAGAACACCATACCTACTGTGAAGCATGGGGGTGGAAACATCAGGCTTTGGGGCTGTTTTTCTGCAAAGGGACCAGGACGACTGATCCGTGTAAAGGAAAGAATGAATGGGGCCATGTATCGTGAGATTTTTAGTGAAAACCTCCTTCCATCAGCAAGGGCATTGAAGATGAAACGTGCCTGGGTCTTTCAGCATGACAATGATCCCAAACACACCGCCCGGGCAACGAAGGAGTGGCTTCGTAAGAAGCATTTCAAGGTCCTGAGTGGCCTAGCCAGTCACCAGATCTCAACCCCATAGAAAATCTTTGGAGGGAGTTGAAAGTCTGTGTTGCCCAGCGACAGCCCCAAAACATCACTGCTCTAGAGGAGATCTGCATGGAGGAATGGGCCAAAATACCAGCAACAGTGTGTGAAAACCTTGTGAAGACTTACAGAAACCGTTTGACCTCTGTCATTGCCAACAAAGTGTATATAACAAAGTATTGAGATGAACTTTTCTTATTGACCAAATACTTATTTTCCACCATAATTTACCAATAAATTCATTAAAAATCCTACAATGTGATTTTCTGGATTTTTTTTCTCATTTTGTCTCTCATAGTTGAAGTGTACCTATGATGAAAATTACAGGCCTCTCTCATCTTTTTTTAAGTGGGAAAACTTGCACAATTGGTGGCTGACTAAATACTATATTGCCCCACTGTACATACATACATATTTACCGATCAACCATAACATTATGACCACCTGGCTATTATTGTTTAGGTCCCCCTTTTGCCGCCAAAACAGCCCTGACCCATCAAGGCATGGACTCCACTAGACCTCTGAAGGTGTGCTGTGGTATCTGGCACCAAGACGTTAGCAGCAGATCCTTTAAGTCCTGTAAGTTGTGAGGTGGGGCCTCCATGGATCGGACTTGTTTGTCCAGCACATCTCACAGATGATCGATTGGATTGAGATCTGGGGAATTAGGAGGCCAAGTCAACACCTTGTTGTTGTGTTCCTCAAACCATTCCTGAACAATTTTTCCTTTGTGGAAGGGCACATTATCCTGCTGAAAGGGGCCAATGCCATCAGGGAATACCGTTGCCATGAAAGGGTGCACATGGTCTGCAACAATACTTAGGCAGGTGGTACGTGTCAAAGTAACATCCACATGAATGGCAGGACCCAAGGTTTCCCAGTAGAACATTACCCCAAGCATCACACTGCCTCTGCCAGCTTGCCTCCTTCCCATAGTGCATCCTGGTGCCATGTGTTCTCCAGGTAAGTGACGCACCCGCACCCAGCCATCCACATGATGTAAAAGGAAATGTGATTCATCAGACCAGGCCACTTTCTTCCATTGCTCCGTGGTCCAGTTCTGATGCTCACGTGACCATTGTAGGCGCTTTCCGCAGTGGACAGGGGTCACCATGGGCACCCTGACTGGTCTGCGGCTATGCAGCCCCATACGCAACAAACTGCAATGCACTGTGTGTTCTGACACCTTTCTATCAGTACTAGCATTTACTTTTTCAGCAATTTCAGCTTCAGTAGCTTGTCTGCTGGATCGGACCACACGGGCCAGCCTTCACTCCCCATGTGCATCAGTGAGCCTTGGCCATCCATGACCCTGTCGCCGGTTCACCGCTTTTCCTTACTTGGACTACTTTTGATAGGTACTGACTAGGGGTGCACGATATATTGACTCAATATCGTTATCGCAATATCACGTTGTGCAATATCGAAAATGTCGCGGAAAGTATGAGATATTCTGTTTACTTTGGGGAGTGACGCGTCTGTTGACTGTGTGGCTTAGTTGTGTTCGATTTAGAGCCCGCTTGAAACCACTATAGAATAATCATGTTTCATTGGCCAGTTGCCCTGTCACATGCAAATGTGAGCGCAACAGGTCCACTACACGAACATACTAAGGAGCATACCACGTGACAAGTGTGCATACTTCGACAGCATTTGAGTGAAGAGAGAGATAGAGACAGCGAAACGTGTCAGAGGAGCGAAAGAAAAGGACAGAAAAGTAAGAAGATGACTGTGGCTTAGGGAGACAATGAAACAACGGAGATCGAAGAGGAAACGTTAGTGGCCAAAAAGTTATGTGATAGACTGTAACAGTAATTTTCATCCACGTCACAAAAAGCATTACAAAAGTATAATCCTAAATAAATATAAACATCTTAGCATTAAATGGAGTGAGGAGAAGACTACACGATAAAGAATGAATGAGTGCCCGGTAGGCTATTAGCTCTAGAGGCAATGCTTCTAAAATGCCTTTGCACTAGATTTGAGGTTTAATCAATTTAAAAAATATCAAATGATATGTGCGCTACCAAGAAATACAATAGGCACCTTTACATGGGCTGAAACACCGGAGTCTTCTAGCGAACAGCGTTCAGATTCCCTTTGCGGTAGCCTACAAAGCTTTGTGTAGCTAGTGTGCAGTCTGTGTCCATGCGATGATTTGTTTTTTTGTTTTCAAAATTATTTTGCTTTTAGTGTTGGTTAAGTACTGTGTCTAAAAAGCCAATACCTGTGATTGGCCCCGTTTGAGAGTTGACAAACGTTCCTCTAAGTAAACTTTGGGGGCATATCCTAAGAAAAATTTTAGATTAGATTCAACTTCATTGTCATTGAACAGTACAAGTACAGTACAACGAAATGCAGTTAGCATCAACAGCAGTGCAAATAGAAGAGGGCAGAAAATGTACAAGTATTAAGTATAATGTATGTATAAGTGGAATGTATAAATGTGCAATGAAGGCAAATGCAAGTGTAAATGGGAGTTCTGAACAGCAATTTGTCGCGTGCATCTGTTACTCTAAAAAGATGGACAGGGTTGGCAGGTCTGCCGTACCACCAGTACAACATGTCCTGTTCTGTAGACATGGTCTTTATTTATTTATTCATGTTGTACCAGTCTAATATGACTGCCAGTTGAAATAAACTCTTGTGTTGTAACAAAACCTGTTGTTTTCATGTTATGAATCTATTTTGATGGGTTTTCCCATAACTTTTGTGTTTTTACATATGTTTAAAAATATCAAAATGAATATTGATATCGCAATATCACATTTTGTCAATATCGTGCAACCCTAGTACTGACCACTGCAAACCGGGAACAACCCACAAGGGCTGCAGTTTTGGAGATGCTCTGACCCAGTCGTCTGGCTCTTGTCAAAGTCGCTCAGATCCTTACACTTGGCCATTTGTCCTGCTTCTAACACATCAACTTTGAGGACAGAATGTTCACTTGCTGCCTAATATATCCTACCCACTCGCAGGTGCCATGATAACGAGAGTACCAGTGTTATTCACTTCACCTGTCAGTGGTCATGTTATGGCTGATTGGTGTATATACAGCTCCGGAAAAAATTAAGAGACCACTGCAGAGACCACTCCTCACTCAAAACTTTCCTTTTCAGCTTTTTTGGAAAGGAAAGAAAAAGGTGCAGTGGTCTCTCCATTTTTTTCAGAGCTGTATATAGGACTAGAAGATAAATGATCATATCAAAACAGAAACTTATTGTAAAAGTCAGACTAGTACCTTTGGGCATGAAACAAAAATACCCAAATAAAATGTAAGTAGACAAATACAACTAAAATTAGCTAAACGTTTTAATCCTGAGCTTCAATGCAGCTACCCACTGTGTCCCTTTCTGATAGCATATGCACATTTTCCATAATGATTCATTAGTTGTGGTTACTACATCACCGCACACCCTCTCCTGCATGTTCTTGGTTCTTCTCATTTCTGTAAGTTACATTTATTTTGCACCAGCGGGTTTTATCAGCTTCTTTATTAAATTATTGAGTAAACTTCATGAAAGCCTAAGCAACGAGGTTTATATTTGTATCTATGTAGGATAGGTTCGATTAAGATTCACTTTCATTGACACCTTCATGAACCTCAGCTTGAGTGACCTTGAAGGAGACGGGAATGGGTCAGGTTAAACACGTTTGACTCCGCCCACATTGAGCCCGGCCCCAGACTGTACACTACAGTCAGGGGCTTCTCGACTCATTTACTACATCTATAGGAGCTAACTCGTTCTCCACCTCCTCTAGCCTTGCCTGCGCCTCCTTGCCTCCTTGCCTCCATGATCCTTTTTCTTTTTGAAAAAGCTTCTCATATACATAGCCGCCCTCCAAATCATATCTTGCCTTAGTGAATTTGCTACCACCAGATGCCAACAATGACATGCCCTGTAACCGGTGTGCACTCTCTCCCCCCTCACACAAAATGCACGCGTGCCAAGTAGTGTGAAGTAGATCTGTGGCTTGAATGACACAGAGGACCCAAAACATACTTGCGTTTTTGATCAGCGATATCATTATTTTCGAGGGCTTTAATGCACGATCGGAATGACAGATGAATAGATCCGGGGCTCTTTTTTTATTATTATTTTTGTAAAACAAAAATATATGATATCCAGGGCAATTCATAAAACATTTTGGGCTTTAGCCTCCGACGGCCTGGCCTTGATTGTGATGATACACACACGTTAAACATACACTAAGGTTTGTTGAATAGAAACCTGAACAACTAAAACAACTCAACTTTATCATTAATTTGAACAACTGTTTTGTACATTTGAAAGTCTTGGCAGCAGAGTTCTACAATCCGACTGTTTATACGCAGTATGAATTATTTATTAAATTTAGCTTTTCTGTAATGACTTCTAATATTTTGAAAGACAAGTCAGAGCCTTAGATAATTTTCTATTACTCAATGGCATTTCATAAATGAGGTACTCTTTATTTTTAATTACTGGCATTGTAATTTAAAAGAAAGACAGATATATGCTATTTATTTTGGTTATTAATATTTGTTGAATAAAAAGTAATTCAAAGTAATTTTTTGGGCCTGGTTTAACATTAATCTTTACTAATCTACCATTTCATACAAGCTTGAGGGTTCCCTGTGCAGTTCACAGCCTTCATTCTTGGAGAATCTCTCTTATAAGCAATATTGATATTGTAATTAGCACTATATCCAAATTCAATCAAAATCAAATCAGAATTGAATCTAATCAGGACCATGCAAATCGAAATCAAATTGGGACATCAGTGCCAATACCCAACCCTAAGCTTGACAGTCATCACAAAAAAATCTGTGTATGCAGGGGTGTAGAATTAGGGGGAAACATAAACCCCCAATATTATAGACCGGTCAATGTAAACCCCCTGGAAAAGAGTGAAAATCCTGGGATTCATTGACCCTGACCCCCCCAAAATAGAATACAAACCTACTCTGTTGTGTGTACAACCTAGAAATTAAACTGGAACCTGATCTCTGTTTTAATGAACATATACAGGGTGCATTTGGAATGTATTCAGACCATAAAAAACAGATTTTTAGGTTTTTTTTGCCAATTTAATAAAGGTAAAAAACTGAAATATCACATTTATATAAGCATTTGGACACTTCGTTATGACGCTGGAAATTGAGCTCAAGTGCATCCTACTTCCACTGATCATCCTTGAGGTGTTTAATTCATTGGAGTCCACCTGTGGTAAATTCCATTGATTGGACATTTGGAAAGGCACACCTGTCTATTTAAGGTCCCACAGTTGACAGTGCATGTCAGAGCAAAAACCAAGCCATCAGGTCAAAGGTATTGTCCATTGAGCTCCAAGACAGGATTGTGTGGAGCCACAGATCTGGGGAAGCATGAAAAATGTCTGCAGAATAGAAGGTCCTGACAGCGGCCTCCATCATTGTTAAATGGAAGAAGTTTGGAACCACCAACTCTGTTCCGAGAGATGGCTGCCTGGCCAAACTGAACAATCATGGGAGAAGGTTCTTGGTCAGGTAGGTGACTAAGGAACCAGATGGTCACTGACAGAGCTTCAGAGTTCTTGATTGGAGTTGGGAGACCCTTCTCTGCAGAATGCTACCAATCAGACCTTTATGGTACAGAGTCCAAACGGAAGCCACTCCTCAATAAAAGGCACATGATAGCCCGCTGAGTCATTTAGTTCCCTTTTGGCAAACTCCAAATTGGCAGTCATGTGCCTTTTCCTGAAAAGTGGCTTCCATCTGTCTTCTCTACCATAATGGTCTGGTTGGTGGATTATGTTTTTGGAAGTGATCTTATGGTGATACTGAACCATACCTGTTTGAAGGCTTCCTACTGACTCCTGAAGATAAACCTCATTCATATCTGGAAACAGGACCAAGGGTGCATGTGAGCTCTACAGAAACTATGTATGAATATAATTTTATTTCTTTGGAGAATTTTAACTTAATTAAAGGTTAGACTTTAACATCAAGCTGATATAAAAAAATGCAATTTTTAATATCCTTTTTTCTTGTCTTAGTGACGAAGGGTGACACATTGTGAAAGGCACTGTAAATGTGCACAGTAATGTTACAGTCTAATATAAAGAACGGAACAAACTGGTACTAGAATACATTGGATGTGATATTACAAATAATGCTATTTTTACGAGTGGCTTCAGGCCTGTTTGAATTTAACTTAGCACACAACTGAAACTAAAGCTACTTTAACTTCAACAGTTAAAGTAGCTCAACATGACAGTCTGGTGGAGCACCTACAAGAGGTTGTCTGCTCAGCAAAGCTGAACCACCTGGTGCTCCATACACTGAGGCACCCCATTTCGCTAATGAAGTCGCAGACTCACTTTCACACCACATTCCCACCACCACTAGGAAATAGTCTACTCACTAAAAGTAATGAGCCAGGGAGGGAGAGACTTATAGCCACTGATAACCTAAGACTAAACCTGCAACGTAACGTTAAAAGGGCTTAATATCTGGCTGTCAATCAGACTCAGCATCCCGAGCTGCAGTGTTTAATTACAAGGATCAATAATTTATCAGCCTCCTCTTTCACAACTCCGTGCTCCAAAACACAATTGAGTGAGGGAAAAAAAGTAAACTATCACCCACATTTATTCTTGATGAACTCCCTGCTCTTGTCTTCAGTGCCTTGCAAACCAGCAGTCATATGCATGGTTTCCACAGAAGGTGATTGGTTTTTTTAAAACTTTAACAGAAAGTGATCATGACATTTTGTATTACCTGCAAAGAATAACCATAGAATGGACATTTGGAAGGGGGATTGTTAACTTATTTGACAATTCTATCTAAAAGCCTCATTAAAAAAAAGCCCAAAACTTTCTGTCCCAATGATTTTATCACACATTCATCATATTTCCACACTAAAGGTCAAAACTGAAATTCTGAAATAGGAAAAATGATGATAATGCCCTTTTTGGTAAGATTTAACTGGAAAAAAGGGTGAATTAATGCTAATCGTGGACTTTGGGCAAAATGGTATAATCATAATAGATTAACATAAGGGTTTTTAAGTTGGGAAAGCCTTGAGAGAAACTTAAAATTGGTCTATCCAGTTTGTACATTTCAAGAGATACTGTTTTAGAGTAAATTAATGGTTATTATGCAAAGTAGGATAACAAATAAACTTGCTAAACATTTAGTGGCTAGCGTGAGACAGCCTACATATCTGAAAAAAGTTGTTTTTGTCTCTCTAGCTTGACCGGTTCAAGATACTATTTTAAGGATAATTAAACCAAATTATGCAAATTTGACATGAAATTCAATACATGTTTAAGCAATTTAAGTTGAGATAGACTAAACATGTGAAAGAAATTTGGTTTTGTCTCTGTAGCTTAAATTGTTCAAGTGAAAGAGGTACGGTTAGTATCCCATTAAAGTAAATGAAGAAATCCCATTGAAAAAAATCCCATTCAAGTCAATGGGAGGAAGAAACAATAATTTGAAGACTGATACTGGGGACCTCTTGCTTCGGATGCCCCAGTAACTAGATTTAGACTTAACAATTGAAGTTGCTGGACCTTGCTTTGAAGATTCATTCCGCAGGCTTCCTGCTATTTTTGACCTCCACTGGTGTTGGCGCTGTCAAGCCAAACCGAGGAGTAGTGTTGTCGCTGTCGAGCCAAATGGAGGATTCCAATTGCAGCAAAGTTTAAAGGACACAATAATTTCAATTAGAAATCATTATTGCTAACCTTGTCAATTACTTCTTCAAATTATTTTTGCTGCATTTCCTATTCAAACTCATTTCATGTATGTTTTGATCGAAAACAAGGAAAATTCTAAGTGACCCCAAACTTCTGAACAGTAGTGTATGTGCACAAAGAGTAGATGGAATGAAGCAAGAACTGGAGTACACCTAATTTGGCTTGAGCGCAGCGCAGGTGTCCAATATCTTGGAGTGGCAGCTATTTGTCTCGCTCCATTTACCCTCCGGTAGCACTCCCCCATGAGTTCGGGGGCCTCATTTATAAACGTTGCGTAGGCACAAAAGAAAGCAAACGCCATTTTCTAAGTAAACTTTGAGATATATAAAAAACAAACTTGATGGGGGAATGTGCGGTCCTCCATGGACACTTTGACCCATGCGTACGCACATAAACTGGAGAAATGAGAAACTGCGACTCAGATAGCAGAAGGATGAAACTCAAGAAACACTTTGAAATTGACACCATTGTGTAAAATAAATCCAAATATTACCTCTCACATATTATATATGAAGAGTCCCCTGGAGGGCACACAAAAAACACAAAGAAAACATGATTTAAAATTATAAAAACAGACATATCTAGTCAAGTCAAATGTATTTATAACACACATTTAAATACAACAAGTGTCAACCAAATTGCTGTACAATCAAACTAAAATCTAACCAAAAGTGTCTAGGACAGCAAAAGGAAAAGCATACATAAAACATACAGCTAACTAAAAATTTTTTCATAAAACATGACAGACGTAAACACAACTTCCTACCCATTTGCAGACTCAAATGCTAAAGAAAAAAGATAGGTCTTAAGGTGGGATTTAAAAATGTCACTACTAGTGGAAGACCTAATATACAAAGGTAGGCTATTCCACAACTTTGGAGCAGCAACAGAAAAGGCACGGTCTCCTTTAAACTTTAATCGGGACGGTGGAGCACACATAGGAGGGTGCTGATCCATGTAGCACATTAAAAACAAATAAAATAAACTTAAAATCAAACCTATATTTAACAGGTAGCCAATGGAGAGAGGCCAATACAGGAGTGATGCTCTCTTTGTACCAGTTAAAAGCCTAGCAGCTGCATTTTGGATATGCTGAAAGCGAGACAAGGAAGACTGATAGACTCCCATATACAAATAGTTTCAATAGTCTAGACAGGAGTAAATTAATGCATGAATAACTGTCTCCAAATCCTTGAAAGTAAGAATAGTTTTCAATTTGGCAACAGCCCGGAGCTGGAAAAAACTCTGACAATAGCCTTTACTTGTTTATCAAATCTGAGATCAGAATCAAAAATGACACTGAGATTATTTGCATACCTATGAACATTGATGGATAGAGGCCTGAAGTTATTAACAATAACTTTGTTGGAGTCTGTGGGACCAAATAAAACAACTGTTATATTTCTGTTTTTGTGTTATATAGCAGAAGAAGGTTTTTAGCTGGCCAGTATTTTATGTCTCTAAGACAATTACAGAGTGATTTCAGGGATTTCTTGTCACCAAGTGTCAGGGGAAGGTACAACTGTGTGTCATCGGCATAGCAATGTTAAGAGATGTTATATTTCTGAAAGATGGAGACCAAGGGAAGCACATGTAATGAGATTGTGATAGGGCCTAGGACAGAGCCTTGAGGTACCGCACAGATATATCCGTTTCTGCCAAAGAAAGGCAAAAACGGGAAGCACATTTAATTGAATTTGTAATTAAACAATACTTGCATGCTATGAAATGTATTCTCATAAATAATAAAATGAATAGTAGGACAAATTACAAACTAATTTTTATTCCATTTTATAAAAGGCCCAAATTCAGAGCATTGTAATGGTATTCAATACAATACTGTTTGCTAAAGTTTTGGGAAAGACAGTCAACTTTTAAAGCAGTATATCTCCTCTACATAGTTCTCAAAAAAATGACACCTGCCAGAGAGCTGGTCATTGTTTACACCCATTCTGCATAGTTCACACCCTTTTAGGCCTTAACCCCACCCAGCTATTTAAGTATTGAAATGGGGACACTGTGGCCTTGTGCTAAACTGTTCTGGTTATTCTCTAATAAACACATGCTATATCAAACCAAATAAAATCAAAGTTTTTTCACATGCACTTGATACATCAGGTATAACAGTACAGTGAAAGATAATGTGGTTTAGCAGGAGGATCCATAATAAAAAGTTGCAACAATGTAAGTGAAGATAGTTTGAGAGTGCAGGTTTACAGCCACCGAGCCGTTTAGCTGTCTTAATGTACTGATAGACTGTGTTGTCCATATCATTATTTTTGGTCTACCTATAATATAATAATAATAATAGCTGGTCATAATCACACACACCTGGATGAATGGTCGGGTCAATCAGGTAGCTAATTACAGATATAAGGGACTTGCACACTTTTGTGAACACAAAGTAAACATAACAATAGCTCAGCATAGAGATGCATCTCAAAAAATTTTAATATCGTGGAAATGTTCATTTGTTTCCGTAATTCTAAACAAAAAGTGACACCTTCATATATTCTAGATTCATTACACAAAGTGAAACCTTTTTGTTTCAATCTTGATGATTACAGCATACAGCGCATTGAATTAAAAAATCCAGTATCTCAAAATATTAGAATAAAACATTTACAATACAGAAATGTCGACCTGAGAAGAGCTCTGATCAGCTAATTAACTCAAAACACCTGCAGGAAATCCCAGGCTTCTGCCATTTTTGATTTACAAGCATTTTTATATTTCTAAATAACACTTAAGTGACATTTTCTTGACGCATTCATGAAACCGTCTCAGAAAAGATCTCAGGATCAAGAGTGGGAAGAGATGTTCGATCATTTCCAAGTGTGATTTACAAAACTGTCCCACCTCTTCAAAATGTACATATATGTCATCACATAAATAAAAAATGTACATATATGTCATCATATAAATAGGATAAAGCCGTGGACGCGAGAATACGCTGCACCTGTCCTTATTTATGGCACTCCTGTAATTTATGCCGGTGTGGCGATGATCAACCTATACATTGACACCTTTCAGAATAAATTATAGCCTAAAACTGTTAATTAACCATTCGTCATGGTTGTATACTCTTATAAATTCAAATAAGAGACAGTAAATGCAGTTCGAATGCAGTTTTCTTTAATTAGCAAATTATTAAAAGAAATCACTTTACCATGAAACAGAGTGGTGCAGCTTCTCCTGGCTTGTGGACATATTCTGAACAGTGACCCACACCTGAAGTTTCCTTTTATACATTTCTGAACAACCAAAGATAAATAATTTATTAGCACACAGTTGTGCTCAAAAGTTTGCATACCCTTGGAGATTTGGTAATATGTGTACAGTTAGGGAAAAAATTATTTGATCCCCTGCAGATTTTGTACGTGCCCACTGACAAAGATATGATCCGTCTATAATTTTAATGGCAGGTTTATTTGAACAGTGAGACAGAATAACAACAAAGAAATCCAGAAAAACGCATGTCAAATATGTTATAAATTGATTTGCATTTTAATGAGTGAAATAAGAATTTCATCCGCTCTCAATCAGAAAGATTTCTGGCTCCCAGGTGTCTTCTATGCAGGTAATAACCTGAGATTAGAAGCACACTCATGAAGGGAGGGCTCCTAATCTCATCTTGTAACCTGTATAAAAGACACCTGTTCACAGAAGCAATCAATCAATCAGATTCAAAACTCTCCACCATGGCCAAGACCAAAGAGCTGTCCAAGGATGTCAGGGACAAGATTGTAGACCTACACAAGGCTGGAATGGGCTACAAGACCATCGCCAAGCAGCTTGGTGAGAAGGTGAAAACAGTTGGTGCGATTATTCGCAAATGGAAGCAACACAAAAGAACTGTCAATCTCCCTCGGTCTGGGGCTCCATGCAAGATCTCACCTCGTGGAGTTGCAATGATCATGAGAACGGTGAGGAATCAGCCCAGAACTACACTGGAGGATCTTGTCAATGATCTCAAGGCAGCTGGGACCATGGTCACCAAGAAAACAATTGGTAACACACTACGCCGTGAAGGACTGAAATCCTGCAGCGCCCGCAAGGTCCCCCTGCTCAAGAAAGCACATGTACAGGCCCGTCTGAAGTTTGCCAATTAACATCTGAATGATTCAGAGGAGAACTGGGTGAAAGTGTTGTGGTCAGATGAGACCAAAATCGAGCTCTTTGGCATCAAATCAACTCGCCGTGTTTGGAGGAAGAGGAATGCTGCCTATGACCCCAAGAACACCATCCCCACCGTCAAACATGGAGGTGGAAACATTATGCTTTGGGGGTGTTTTTCTGCTAAGGGGACAGGACAACTTCACCGCATCAAAGGGATGATGGATAGGGCCATGTACCGTCAAATCTTGAGTGATAAGCTCCTTCCCTAAGCCAGGGCATTGAAAATGGGTCGTGGATGGGTATTCCAGCATGACAACGACCCAAAACACACAGCCAAGGCAACAAAGGAGTGGCTCAAGAAGAAGCACATTAAGGTCCTGGAGTGGCCTAGCTAGTCTCCAGACCTTAATCCCATAGAAAATCTGTGGAGGGAGCTGAAGGTTCGAGTTGTCAAACGTCAGCCTCAAAACCTTAATGACTTGGAGAAGATCTGCAAAGAGGAGTGGGGAAAAAATCCCTCCTGAAATGTGTGCAAACCTGGTGGCCAACTACAAGAAACGTCTGACCTCTGTGACTGCCAACAAGGATTTTGCCACCAAGTACTAAGTCATGTTTTGCAGAGGGGTCAAATAATTATTTCACTCATTAAAATGCAAATCAATTTACAACATTTTTGACATACGTTTTTCTGGATTTATTTGTTGTTATTCTGTCTCTCACTGTTCAAATAAACCTACCATTAAAAGTATAGACTGATAATTTCTTTGTCAGTGGGCAAACATACAAAATCAACAGGGGATCAAATACTTTTTTCCCCTCACTGTACCATTTGTAAAGAAAACATGAGTGAGCAGGCAAAACACATGTCTTTTATTTCTTATGAGATTCACATTCAACTGTAGGTCATAAAAGAATGGCACAATCATAAAACAAAACATGGCAACAAAGAAAAAAATGAACTGACCCCTGTTCAAAAGTCTGCATACACTTAGTTCTTAATACTGTTTATTGCCCCCTTTAGCATCAATGAGAGTGTCCAGTCTTTTGTAATAGTTGTCAATGAGACCCCGAATTCTTGCAGGTGTTATAGCTGCCCATTCGACTTGACAAAATGCCTCCAGGTCATGCAAAGTCTTTGCTCATCTTGCATAAACCGCACGCTTGAGGTCTCCCCAGAGTGGCTCGATGATATTAAGGTCAGGAGGCTGTGATGGCGACTCCAGAAGCTTCACCTTTTCCTACTGAAAACCACTGGTGGGTCAACTTGGCCTTGTGCTTAGGGTCATTGTCGTGTTGGTAAGTCCAAGAGCGTCCCATGCACAGCTTTTATGCAGATGAATGCAAATTGTCTGCCAGTATTTTCTGATAACATGCTGCATGTTTGGAGAGAGAGAGAGACCCCTCTCCAAACATAGCGCTTGTGGCTGTGACCATAAAGCTCTATTTTGGTCTTGTCATTCCAAATTACAGTGTGCCAGAAGCTATGAGGCATTTTTTGTGGCATTGGCACAGTCAAGGCTTCTTTCTGGCAACTCGACCATGCAGCTCATTTTTGTTCAAGTATCTGGCAGTTTCGGCTGAAATATTTCTTGGTCTACCTGACCTTGGCTTGGTATCAAGAGATCCCCACATTTTCCACTACTTAAGTGATTGAACAGTACTCACTGGCATTTGCAAGGCATTGGATATCTTTTTATATCCTTTTCCATCTTTATAAATTTCCATTACCTTGCTACGCAGGTCTTTTGACAGTTCTTTTCTGCTCCCTATGGCATCCTTAAATATGATCAGTCATATCTTCAAAATCAATGCCAAAATTTCACTATTTCTGCCAGGCTATGCAAACTTTCGAGCACAACTGTACTCAATTTCTGGAACATTTGTCAGATAATTTAACCTTACTTTGACTATACACAACAGTCAGTCTCCATAAAAATTCAGCACAGTCACGGAATACACTTTCACGTCTCAGCCCTGAGCCAAGGTCCTTTAGAAGAGCAAGCTCTGCCATTATTAGGGTAACTGCTTGACCCACAACCACTGGTTTATTAATACTCTCACTAGTCAACTAAAGACCTGTTAGCTAATCAAGATGCCAGCCACCACAATTATAATGCTCATTTATGATGTCCAAGTATGTCAATATTATAGGCATAAATTACTTAGGAAAAGCAAGGCAAAGCAAGTTTGTCTAGCGCATTTCATACACAATGGAAATTCAATCCTTACAAACGCATGAGCAACAGAAATACGAAAAAAAATTTAGGACAAAGGAATAAATCAAACATAAGGCAGTGACACATTGAACATTTTGTTAAGTTTATATGTGCTATATTCCTTGTCGCCTTATTTTATGTTACCTATTATTATTATTATTATTATTGTGGTTGTTGTTACTCAAGCTGTTATGATTGTTGTTTTTCGTGATAATGATGGTTGTATTGCAAATCAAGCATTATCTTATTTGTTGATGTCGGTTTACACATTCTCAGACCAGATGTGAGTTTGATCGTAAGGATACGACAAAGATAATATTGATAAATACCAGCTCTGTCAGTGAAATGATCGTATGGTCATTTTAAGATCAAATTTGATCGTATGTACATTTCATGAACAAGGGCCATTGTCTTTACAAATCATATAAGGAAATTTGATATTTCAAACAATATGGCGGCAATCAGCGAATGATGACATAGTACTAAAGCGCCCTAATTCACACCAATAAATCGTACTGTACATTTAGCATTAGCAAGCAAACAAACAGATCAGTAAAGCCGCGTTTCCACCGCAGAAACTTTACCCAGGAACAAGGGACCTTTCGAAGAACTCACTGTGCTTCCACCGTAGGAACCAGGGTCTAAATTGAGTTGCAGGGACAATATTTTACCCCCAAAACAGTCCATGCTCGAGGGGTAGTACTTCCACAAAGTACCGCAACTTCAGGGGGTGGGGCTTGCAGTGCTGAACGTTTCTGAATTGGAGCAGAGGCAACCAGCGAAGAGACACAGCCCACGGGTTAAATGGATTGAGCAATCGTACAAAGGTTTTCATTACGCAGGTTTTATAATAAATATCAGGAGACATTTAATATATGCATTATTTTGTGGTAATCATAAAAGTTGCAACCTTGGAAATTAATGTCCTAGCTATATATTTACATATATTCTGGGGCGCATTATCTGTTGCATGGGAACATCAATCATCCAACTAATGTTGTTAGGATATTGTTTCAAGTGTGTTTTTGTTTTTAATAGTTAAACCTTAGGCTTTTTTCTTTAGGCTGAACATGCATAAGTTTTAACTATTCGAGCAACCAATATCAATCATACACACATACACGATATGTGCCTTCTACACCTGTCTCCAACAGTTCATTATTTGTGTAAAATAACGTTGTTTTACGCTAACGCGGAATAAAAAAAAGCTGCCAACTCTGCACACTGATTACCCAGATATTGCCTTCTGAAGAATGTCTAGATTTGGTGCAAGTAGTTAAATGCTCCTTCAACATTTCCTTGGAGCTTCAAATTTTAACTCCATACTCATTTCAGCACGTGATTGGTCTCCAAACTGTATTGTTTGTTTTGTATTTAGAGGTGTGATACAAAAGCTGTGTGGATAATTTAAGTGACCAAGGAGCTTATTTGTGCACTTGTTTCTTGTGTGTAGCATACAGACACCGTCTTTTATTCAGACAGCAATCTAAACTGAATTTGATAAGATAAACTCCAAAGCAATAAGAACCAGCATGCATTATCCATTCACATAAACACCATTGACGACGAAGTCCAAGCTTTATAGCGTGTATATGCTGAGGACCAAAATCCAGTCGGAATTGGAAATGTCAATCCGTAATGATAAGGTGTTCACGAAAATATCCTTTAGTTAAGTGAGCTGAACATCATTCACGCCAGGAAACAGTGGAGCTTAAAAAATTCATACAAGTTGTTAGTTGTTATTTATACATGTGGATTGCACACTACTTTTTCTGAGATAAATAAATAGTTGTGGAACCAAATATATAGAGGCTGTTTGCGTGAATCTGAAAACAGAACTCCCACACTGTCTCGCTTACTGTTGACATATTCATTAAATCACAACAGATAAAAAACTAAAAGTTTATGCACAAAAGTGTGAATCCGTCTCAGGCACCTCACAGTCAATCTCCGCAATAGCTCGTAAAATCCAATAAATCACGATCAACAACAGCACAACTTGAATCTCCTCCATGGTTACTGTGCTGTTGCAGTGTCACTTTATATGGCGTATGGTGCATACGAGTGAGAACATATGTCAGCGGAATAATTTGCCTAATCTTCAGGTCTTTAGACTGCGATGGAAACGCACACAACAATGGGCTGAAGGAACCTTTAAGTTCCTTGAAAAGTAGTTCCCGGGACTGAAAGTTCTGGGTACTTTTGGTGGAAACGCGGCTTAAGTGTAGGTGGTTAACATGTCTGGAAACTATTATTGCCGTCTTTGTCACAAACATTTGCGCATCAAAGACTCAAGTACTGAGTTCTGAGAAAATATTATTCTTGCTCGGCGCTCCGGGGCTAAACATCCAAGAACTTCACTTGAGTGTTATTTAGAAAAATCAAAACACTTAAAAAATGGCAGTAAATCCAATCAAACATTTAAACTAAATGAAATTTAATGGGACTTTGAAAGGTTTAATTGTGATATCATCAGCGCTAAAATCTCACTGTGGAGTAAAAAAAAAATCTGGTAACATTCAGCCTTCTGCCTTTTTGACCAAAAATGTAAGTTGCTTGGCTGCAATTTCAGAGATGCACCAGAAGTGCATCTAACCAGAAGTGCAAATAAAAGAGTGCAAAAACATTGCAAGTGAAACAATTAAAAACAATGTATGTCATAAGTGGGATGTATGAATGTGTAAATCGAAGGTGCAAGGTGGCATGTGCAACTGAAATGCAGGGATAACAGAAATGAAGTTCCCGAGATGTACATGTAACAACTGAAAAAGAATGTAAACATGTACACAATGAAAAAATGACTTACAGTAGCCTACATGAAAATATAGAAAAGTAATTTGTCGATTGTATTGATGAGAAACAGTAACGTGTAAGACGTTTACTGAATTGATAATTGGTGATCGTTGGTATTTCATTTCGTGAATAATTATTTAGCCTAATACATTTGTGGAATCTTACTCTTCAGTAAAATAATCAGAGAAAATCCCTAACAGAGATGACAGGATGTTTATGAGATTTTGTTTCACTGTCCTAATAAAAAAAGTAACGGTGTAATAACTTTGTTGAATTGAAAATTAGTGATCCTTGGTATTTTGTTTTGTGAATAATTATTTAGATTTACATTTCAGATTTACATTTGATTAATTAGCCTAAACAAGAATGCTGAATCTCCTGTTGAAAAACGGTAAAGTGTGATACGTATGTTGAATTGTCAGTAGCCTATATCATTTGTACTTTGTTACAATAATAGCCTAATTAAAATGTTGAATGATCATGGAAATCTTGAATTTCATTTGCAAGTTCATTCAAATTCAACCAAGACTATCATTCATCTGGGTGTATCGTGCATTCATCCACTGACATCATGCATTCAGTGAAGGGTAATTAGCGCCTGGGTACCATTGGGTACCAGCGCTAAGTGCTGTGGGCTGTTGGCCGATTAAGTCAGAAAACAGCCTAAAAAACAAACAAACAGGTAAATAGTCTTTAAATAGTATTTCGAGTTTAGAATTCTGACAACGGAACAATGTAATATATGCCTATTTAAGAAAAGTCATGGAAGGAGGAGGGTGTAGCTTTCAAAACGGCAGATTTATTTTAATTACAAACTCAAAAGCCAATTCCCATAGGCATATGGCAGTCCTAGTGTTAATAAGGAATGGTCAACAACACAACAATTATAGAGTTTGAATAGGAGAATAATTAAATGCAAAAATCACATTATCTTGTAGTTAAAATATGTACCTTCACATAAGGTGTTATTAACATTATTCTTATTATCCATATGTAGATTTTAACTCATCCACCTTTGTAGATCTCCGCACTCAACATTATGTGTGGGAAGCAGCGAGGCAATGAAAGGCTGCATTTACCCACTTTGGTGTAATTGCAGCGCGTGCGCTCAGACTTTCAACCTCCATAAGTGCTCCTTTCATACACACTGTTTTCCTCTGACAAGAACAACTATGCATGGTTCATTGTCGTACAATAGATGACCAAAATCTTATTTGACTCAGTTCAGTATTTCCCTGATCCACAGAGGGTGGTAATTCTCGTTCCCCTCATTTTCTTGTCAGTGAAACCCACATTTAAAACACATTGCTATGCAATTTCAAGCTATCTTGCTGAAAACAGAATAAGGTGGGAGGGTGAATTTCACATTCAGAATTTCTACCATAAAGGTTAAGGGTGTTATAAGAGCGTTTAAGCCCTAGGTTTAAACAGTGACGCCAACGGGGGTGGACAACCCAGGAATATTGTCCTAGGCCCAGGCTTATTAGATTCCTTATTAGTCAGTCAATGTTAGCATTACTACCGATTCAACCTTCAGTTGTGATTCAACCTTTTTCTGTAAGAATGGTTTGTTCGACCAAAAGCCAGTCAGAATGATTCTCTAACACCAGCACCAAAGCAACATTGTTTAAAAAAAAGGACAATCATAAACTTGTCTAGCTAACTAGCTAAAACATTGCCAACATGAAACCAAAATCAGGAGCACAGAAAAGGACGGACAAATCTATAACAGAACAGCAAAACGTGTAGCAGTAAAGCAGTGGCCACATTTCTTAAAAGAAATATTAAAGACACATCCAATATCAAGTTGAGCTGGAAAAGACAGGTGAGTTAGCTTGAGTACGTTCACCTAATTCGGTGGGCTGTAAGTCGACTAACCAGAGGGGCTCTTTGAAGTTTGGAATAACATGCCTAAAATTGTAGTATTCTTATTCTACACCCTATACTCCCAACAGAAACCAAAGCAGCATCAGAGGCAAGCAGAGGTCACCAGAGTATGAGTGGCCTGGGGGATACCAAGAAAATGTTCAACCCTGGTCAAATCTCACCAGAGCCTGATATAGACCCTGTCAGCATAACCCACATCCCCATCTGAGACACCTGTTACAGATGATATTTCTGATGACCCGGGATGGAACCAGGACATTTGACTGACGTGCAAAAGGAGACAATTTTGAGTAATATGGCAAATAAATCACAATGCACTGAACTGGCCAAAAATATGCAAAAACACAGAGAAGGCAGGGCATTCCCAAAATATGTTAAATTCAAAATCTGCGAATGGGTGTGAGAAAACAATAAGACTGGGTGATACACGGTAAAACTAAGCAGTTATTTTTCTACCTCCCGTGTGCTCTTTTCTTTCGAGACAAATCCTGTGGCGCTAAATAGTACAAATGTAACCAATTTATCAACAGTGAAATGGCACAAGTGGAATGATAGGTTTCCAGAGCATGAAAGGAACCATGCACAACAGCATTAATACTGGAATTGTAAGAACTTGCAGCATTCCAGTTTGCAAGGGTCAAGGATAGACAGCAAACAGCAGATGCTTATGATTTCAGAAATCGCGAAGAACAAGGCTTTACTGGAAAGAATGTTGGATGTAACGCTGCACCTGGCCTCTAGAAATATAGCTGTTAGATGAAAAACCAAGAATATAGATGGCCCTAATAATAAGCCCCAATTTCGTAGGGACACTTCAGTTAATGTCAAGGTATAATGCAATCGTACATGACCACTTTCAGAAGGGCAGGGAGCAAAAAGCAACGAGAATGAGAATGCAAGCCCATTACCCATCAGCTGATAGACAAAATGAATTTATTGAGCTATGGGGATAACACGTATTAAACGCAATCCTTGATGAAAAAAAGAAGCAATATACTATTCAATAATGTGATGTAACCCCTGATCTCACACCAAGAACAGAATATGCTGTATTGAGATATGTTCACAAAGACAGCGATGAATGGAAAATCAAAGAATGCTTTGTTGAAGACCTGCGTAACAAGGTAATGGAACTTTCTAAAGATGGAAAAGGATATAAAAAGATATCCAAAGCCTTGCAAATGCCATTCAGTACTGTTCAATCACTTAAGTAGTGGACAATTCAGGGAACTCTTGAAACCAAGCCAAGGGCAGGTAGACCAAGAAAGATTTCAGCCAAAACTGCCAGACAAATTGTTCGGGATACAAAGAAAAATCCACAGGTAACCTCAGGAAAAATACAGGCGGCTCTGGAAAAAGGAGGTGTGTTTGTTTCTAGGAGTACAATATGACAATACTTGAACAAAAATGAGCTGCATGGTCGAGTTCCCAGAAAGAAGCATTTATTGCGCCAATCCCACAAAAAAGTCTGGTTACAAAATAACCGACTACACCTTGACACGCCTCACTGCTTCTGGCACACTGTAATTTGGAGTGATGAGACCAAAATAGAGCTTTATGGTCACAGCTATGTTTGGAGAGGGGTCAACAAGGCCTATAGGGAACAGAATACCATCCCCACTGTGAAGCATGGTGGGGGCTCACTGATGTTTTTGGGGGGTGTGAGCTCTAAAGGCACAGGGAATCTTGTGAAAATTGATGGCAAGATGAATGCAGCATGTTATCAGAAAATACTGGCAGACAATTTGCATTCTTCTGCACGAAAGCTGCGCATGGGACGCACTGGACTTTCCAGCACAACAACAACACTAAGCACAAGGCCAAGTTGACCCTCCAGTGGTTACAGCAGAAAAAGGTGAAGTTTCTCGAGTGCCCATCACAGTTTCCTGATCTTACTATCATCGAGCCACTCTGGGGAGATCTCAAACGTGCGGTTCATGCAAGACGACCAAAGACTTTGCATGACCTGGAGGCATTTTGCCAAGACGAATGGGCAGCTATAACACCTGCAAGAATTCGGGGCCTCATAGACAACTATTACAAAAGACTGCATGCTGTCATTGATGCTAAAGGGGGCAATATACAGTATTAAGAACGAAGGATATGCAGACTTGAACAGAGGTCAGTTAATTTGTTTCTTTGTTACCATGTTTTGTTTTATGATTGTGCCATTCTATTATGACCTACAGTTGAATGTGAATCCCATAAGAAATAAAAGATGTGTTTTGCCTGCTCACTCATGTTTTCTTTACAAATGGTACATATATTACCAATTATCCAAGGGTATACAAACCTTTGAGCACAACTGTAATTCTGACACAGCCTGGACGAATGTCTTGGGGCATTATCTTGCTGTATGATGAACTCCTGACCAACTAGACATTCCCTAGAGGGTATTGCATGGAGCTGCAAAATGCTGTGGTAACAGCTTTATTTCAGGGTGCCAGTCACTCTGCACATCCCCGACTCTGGATCCAACAAAAGAGCCACAGACCTTCCCGCTTCCTCTTACGTCTGACAGTTGGTATCACACTGAGGAACCATCCTTTCGCCTACCAGACAGCATATAAAAACCCTGCGTTATGAACCGAAGATTACAAATATTGATTCATCAGTCCATAAGACCTTCTCTTCCAGTTTTCAGTAGTCCACTGATGGTGCTTCATGGCCCAGGCAAACCTCTTTTTCTTATTTTGACATCTTAGCAATTGCTTTCGTACTGCCAGTCAACCTGTCAAACCTGCAGCTCAAAGTCTTCTCTACACAGTTGAAACAAAACGTGCCAACTTTGACCAGTTTTAAGCTGTGCTTGAAGCTGTTGAATAAATGTAATAATTTTAGAGGCTCCTCCCTATCTTAATAATATTTTAAAACAATTTCTTGAAATTCTACAAATCCTCCAAGGATCTGTTTAGTAATTTAAAGCTAATTTCCTAAAATAAAAAATAAAAATGTCCCATGGAGCTGAGAACTACAGCCCTGCAAATATTGCATACAGTCAGCATTTTAGATGTAGCAATAACAAATAATTATTGTGGGAACAAAATGTTCTTATAAAGGTTTTGGATGTTTTACAGATATCCATGTCCTATGAAATTATTTACATTTAAGTTATCCAGTAGCAAAACCACTTGCTCTGTTTTCCTAAAGGTTGGCAAAAAAAGAAGGGAGTAAAGAGGTTATTAATAGGAAAACTACTAATACATGACTTTTATTGTAATGTGAAAGTGTTGAATGAATACTTTATAAAGCCCCTATCTATTAATGGCTTTATAATAACCTACAATTATATTAACAATATATGCTCATAGGTCAGGATTTTATTCCTATAATCTTGCTCACCGCTGTCTCTCTGTAGGTTCAGTCACTGTCTCACTACTCTCTGGGCCACTGTCTTCCAACTCCTGCCGGTAGTCCCTCAGCCTGCTGCTCCATCAGCACCTCAACCCTAGCTTCAGTCACTGGCTCACTACTTCACAATCCATTTTCTAAAACTAAAAACTTACTTGAATTGTATAATGTAGTTACACAGGGTTATTGAAATGAATGAGATATTATTACTTTATATTTAACATTTTATTAAAACGTTTTGTCAGTGAAATGTTTAGGCTTTGTGCTCACCTTGCTAACGTAGTTTCCATTTGTGGCCTCTAACTCTGAGAGGTGAAGAATTATGCTATTTTGCCTTTTTCCGTGGTTATACAGGCAAAATATGAACCAATTATCTAGCTACCTGTCTAATTATTCACAAAACTTAAACACATGCGGCAGCATAACCATAGAAAACTTTAACTTATAGACATCCTAGCTTACAGACACTGTAGAGTCTTCAGTCTGGGAGATTCCTCTCTCTTCAAATATCCTTACCACTTCACTGTCAGTACAGAAATGATTATCTTGCTATGGCACTGACTAGTAGCTAGCAGACAATTCTTCCCAAGATTCGAAGAATGAGGTTAAGACCGGATTGCGAACTCCGTGCCTTAGTACAGTATTCCTTCAAAAATGCATGCATATTTTCTCACTGAAATTACAGGTGGATTTCAATGTAATGCAAACATGAGTAATTCCCTCTGAGCCATTATGACAGATTTTTTTACATTACTGTTTCAGTAAATACACCCGCCAGTTTGGCAGATAGCCTTCTGAAATTTACTCGCCAAACTGTAAATCTACCCGCATATGACGCTTGGCAGCAGTTAATTTCGGACCACACCAAAGAGAAAATGCAGAAGAATTAGGAAATAGATTTCTGGATTTTACGATTCGATTTCAGATCATCCAAACAAGGATCCCAACTGATCAGAAAATCTTCTTACCAAGCCCCACTGGGGATATGTTGCAAGCGAACACGATTGCACCAAATTATGTTCTTAGTGAATTATGTTCATACTCGTTTACAAAATAGTTCCATACAAACGCAATTCCTGAGAGGTACGATTGAAAATTCATCACAAACGTTCTTCATTGATATTGTCATTTTTTCCACAATAAAAATTTTGATTGTTTATCACCCAGCACTGCCCTAGCCTAAAGTCATGTATTCCTCTTCTAATACCCCGCTGAAAACCAGGGCTTGAAAACAACTTCTTGAATTGGTGCAAACATTTACTAGGGGAGAAGGTAAGTGTAAAGGTGCGTGAAAGACAAGACAGTCTAGCTTCACATGGTGTGCGGCAATAGGGTACAACCCTTTTTGAATCCTTTCTAAAACTTGACAGTTAGACACTATGTAACACATTAATGTAGTGCTGATGAAGACATTATGAAGCCTGTACAAGCTCAACATCATTTAAAGACAGTCCATGTAGACATATTCCAGAGCCAGGACACCTGAATCAACTTGTCAGCTAATAATCTAGCTCAGATGAGCTAGTTCAGGGCTACAACCAAATTGTGAGATGGCTGGTACCCAGGAGAGGTTTCAGAAACATTGGGTTAGAGCATATGACTAGTAACCGAAAGGTTTGTAGATTGCAGAGCAAGGCAGATAACCATAACTGCTCTGCAGAATGTTGATTTAAATAATAGTGTTCTCAGCCAAATAACCTGGAGAAAAAAAATATATATATATATACACACATACAAGAATGTATGTTGCACTATGTGATGTCAGAATTCTGACAGGTTTTATGTAAAAACTTACACCTTTTAAAAGAAAGGTGTAAAGTTTTCCAATAATGCCGGTCTACTGGCTTTTACTTCAGCATATGGAATTGAAGCCCAAACCCTATACAGCAATACCATACTATTTAGCTAGGCAACATCCTACATTTGTCAGTGCCCGTCAATGTGCAGTGACTAGAATGACAGCAAAAATCCACCTAACACTTGTTATTAATGGCAGGCTGTTGGCAAGCATTCTTGGGACAGTTGGTCAATGGGCGGACAGTGGAGGAGTTACAGTATGAGGTGCTAAAATTCAGGCAGAAGCGTTGCAAGCAGCACCCTATGTCCTGTCAACAGTCTTAAGGTGGCACGATTCCTGACTAAGTTGTTGACCCATTGTCCCCACCTGCCCTGTCCGTGCATCATCCCTCTGCCACCCAGGGGGGCCAGGACTCACTCTCTCTGTGCTGCCCACTAGAAACAGAAGGCCTTTGACTCATGTCCATCTGTTTTGGAAGTATATAAATGAAAGCCAAGTCTGTGGGATCCTAGTGACCTAATGTGCCCTCTGAAAAGACGCCCTTCTAAATACAGAGAAGGAAAGTTTGCAGGCTTTTCAAGAATAGAGATTTTCCTATGACTCACTGCAAAACCTGGACAAATGCACAGTACATCCTAGCTACTGCTCCACTTAATTTAAACTATTAAGGGCAGGTAGGTCCACATATACACATACACACAGCATTAGACTTACCTGACCAGGTTGAATATCTAAGCACCAGAGCACTTCTTTAAGCATGACAGGAGTGTGCATTGTTGGTTTAGGTCTGTCCTGGGGACCAGGCTCCATGGGAGCGTAACTTGAGCAGGAAAACCTACATCTCTTCCATGACCAATTGACTCTACAAGCAGCAAGAGCGACTCTCCATGATGGTCTCAAGGTGGGAAAAGGCACATGATGGCAAGCCATAGTCTAAATAGAATTAGAAATAGAGATGAGTGATAAATACAGCAAAGAGCAGCAGCTTTAAACGACACAGTACTATTCAAACTAATCCCATGCAATAGAATAGAGGTCACTAATTGTGGATAAATGAAATAGGGGTATCTGTATTCAGCTAAAATTGTTAGTCAGGCAAGCTAGCTCGGTCTCATAAGACTGCATTGACTGCGGCATTAATTGCGTTTTCCATTTAGAGCAATGTCGGATTCCAATATTAGTACAGTAGTTACAACATACTGGCTAGTTAAAGTATTTAAGTAGGCGAACCCTGTTTTCTACTTAACGAGCAACATTGTAAACCTGAAACATTGAAAGTTACATGTCACCTTTTCACAGTTTTCAATGTTAGACGAAGCGTACTTGGAGAAGCACAAGATGGTGATAATCAGTATCAAAACGCAGAGTGATATGTCTGCATTACAGTCAAATGAAAACAACAGCTATGTTAATTTCATAGTAGATCTACGTTAGTGCAAATCAACGTTGGGGTCGTTTCGGCTGAGCTAGCACCGAGCTAAGTACGTCTTTCTTTGGCGCATCTTCATTCAAACTCGTCTGGGAAAAGTGTACGGACATATGTGTTCCGCTATAGCACGGCTTCTGAAACTTTTTTATGGACCAACAAATCTGCCAAACTGAAATAAATAAATACACATATTAATAATTAATTAAATACATTGTTTCAATTATTTTTTTAAACAATGTAACAATAAATGACACACTTTTATGAAATACTTTTTATAATGTCACTTTTGAAAATATAGATATCGTACATTAGCCTCGCAAAGCCGCCTGATCCCACGATCTTACAAAGCGCTACACGAACATCAGTTTTATGGTAGTGATCTAACCGGTTCTAACCAAACGGCCATGGTTCCGGTAAAGAAGCCAGGGCTGAGGCAGAAACACAACAGCATCCAGCTGCAGCCCCGCAGACCCAGAGGTGACTAATGGTACTGCAACAAATGAGCTTTCCGAGCCCAAAGACAGTTCCAGCACAACTTCCGGTAGAGAGGTCAGTTTTCAAAATTCCCAAAGACACGATTGTAAAATATTTTGTGAAAAAATATATGATTTGATATTTTCCGTGTATTCTCTTTGGAGCAGCTTTTTTTCATCCCTCACAGACAAATTTATTAATGTTTTATATTTATGCTGTAACATGGATGAGCAAGAATTTGTGTCATACAGTATACATTTATACATCAGCAAGCTTGAACTTCTAAATAAGAAATATCTGCTTTATACTGTAATAAATTGCTATTATGAGTGTTGTAAAGTCAAAATTCTAGCTATGAACAAACATTTATAAAACAATAACTGTTAGAGTAAAAGTAATTTATTGTAGGACACCATCAATAAGTGCCATAATGATCCAAAAGTAGGTAGCTATACAGTTGTGAGGTGTCAGACTCTGTTATTATGTTGCTGGCTGATGACCTCTACCACATTTATGCTCTTAACAAAAACTGTCTTTGTGTACTAACAACCCACTCTTGGCCAGTACAATGACATGGTGAGTGTCCTTCAAAACCAGACAGATTTTTCTTTGATACAAATTCCACTTGTGTGTTCCAGATGCCATGTCACCAGAGCTCCAGGGACTTTGTATTACTGACTACAGTAGAGTTAAAGGTTGCTGACATCACCAAGAAAATAGTGTTGGACCAAGCAGTAACCTCAGCCCCATGCTACTGAGCACAGCGCAGATGAGCTTGGTACAGCTTCCATTCGATGTTGACCTAGTGGGAGGGACCTACTGTCAGTAGTGTATAAAGTACTTGATTGTCGTACTTGAGTAAAAGTAAAGATATTGTTCTTAAAAATGACTCTGGTAAAAGTGAAAGTCACCAAAAAGAAAATCACTTGAGTAAAAGCCTTAAAGTAGCTCATATTATATGTACTTAAGTATCAAAAGTATTTATCTGGTGTTAAAATGTACTTAAGTATCAAAAATAAAAGTAAAAAGTACAAAGAAAGAAATTTGACAGAAATAGTTCTTACTCCAAGCTTTATTTATTTTCTCCCTCCATCTCTCAACTCCTTTCTCCTCTTGCTCTCTCCCTCTCCGTGTTCCCACCATTTCCCTTATTACCTCCTCTTTCCCTCAACTCCTTCCTCCTTTTACCCTATCCTCTTTCTCCCTCACTCTCTCCTCTTGCTTCATCCCTCCCTCTGTCTCCTCTTGCTCCCTCTCTCTTCCCGCTTTCTCCCTCCTCCTGTGATCTGCTGAACAGGTCAGGAATCCATCCAGTTGCTTGGAGTTGTCGTGTGTGAGAGAATATACTGTAAATATTGTAAACAGTAGGCTAAATCACAGTAAATATTGTGTTACTTATATAAATGCTAATACCTCCTAGATGAGCTTTCAAATGATGAAATAAGGAGGAGCGTTTGCACAGACAGGAACAAGGCATTCCACCGGGTAGCATTTGGGCATAGCAGCTGGAGGGACCAAGAGACCTCCCTGTCTTCGGTTGCTAAAGTAGATCTTCCACATTTATTCCAGAGTGCGTGACACTTACTGAACGTTGATCAATACACTTTCATGTACGCATCGTTGGCAGTTGCTTTCGCAGCATCTATTGTAGAAACCGAGTTGAGAAGGTGCTTGGTGTTTTGGTAGCACAAATTCATAGCTCTCTTAACGCATGAATTGCCACTTGTGTCTGTCCAAAATCACTGAAATATTGGCAGTACGAGTACGGAACGTTACAATTACGGAACTCTATTTCCATGAAGAGAATTATATTAAGATTTTATTTTGTAGTGAGTAACGACGAGTCCATTGTTAATGTAACGAAGTAAAAGTATATACATATTGTTTTAGATGTAGTGAAGTAAAAGTGAAAGTCGACAGAAATATAAAAACTCCAGTACAGATAATTCATAAAACTACTTAAGTACTGAAACAAAGTATTATTACTTCATTACTTTACACCACTGCCTACTGTTTTTGTTATCATTCAATTTTAGCCAATAATCAAACTGCAGGTCGTGGCTCCAAGAGGAAGCAATACTTTGGCAGTAAATTGACAACGAATGGGAATGGCCAAATCCACACATTTCATTAGTTTTACCAATGTATGTATGACTATGAAATCAAGAAGTATTCATGAATTAAATTAGTCTACTGCTATCATTAGCGTAGAGATAAAATAATTGCAAACGTAGCTAAACATACTGTATCACATACAATGTATGCTATGCATGTGACGACTAGGGAACTTAATGTCAGCTAAACTAACCTTTGGACCCGGGTGACTTTTATCCACTTTTATTTCAATTACACATTCACATGCCGGCAACTGCAGCATATATCACGTCTCTTTTTGAAACAGGTTTTCTGAGAGAAATCTTCTGTATATCCTTTATTGCTGTTACTGTGTGCTGTTCATCTGACAACTGTCAGTTTGTTCTAACCTAGCATGGCATCAATCCAATTAGTAACTTTAGTTACTGACATCACCAAGCACCTTCTCAACTCGGTTTCTACAGTAGATGCTGCGAAATCAATGTGAAAATCTAAGAGGCCAAGAAGCAGTTTTACATGGGGGGACGGACTGATGAACATGTGAGTTTGGTTGTTGATGGGTAGGCTTCCAAATCGAGGATCAGTTTCATGTTCTGAACGCAAAAGGAATCGCAGCAGCATGTGCAGGTCAAAACAAGACGGAGGACACAAAAGTTTGTTAGGCGGAAATCTTTTGGTACATCTGGGGGTTGAGATTGCCGCGCCACCTGTTTTCGTTCAGTTCAGAATTAGCATTTTCCCCTCACAAAAGTGCTAATTCTTTCTACCTCATCCACACTTATATTATAGCAGTAGATTGCGACAGGAGCAATAGTAATACCATCATTCAGCATTGCCGGTCCAATTATATCTTCTAATGCGAGTGCGTAGGGCACCAATCGTCGCAATAACAACGATTTACCTAGGAAAAGGTTATGTTTGTTTCTCAAAGACTGATATCGTTCACCTCAAACGCGACATACATCTACAGATTTGGATGGGGTTTTATTTAGCGATTTTGCTGCCATCTTCACTAGCTACTGTTGCAATTAGTGATGGGTCGTTCGCGAATGATTAGTTATTTTTGAACAAATGGTTTTGGTGAATCGTGACTCATGATTCATCTCAGTAGGATCTTCGGTATCTTCAAATCTCGTTCAACAGATGGAACAATGAACGAAATGAACAGTGATCCATGGCTCTTTCGGATCATAGAATCTCGTTTACTGGAAGGAACGATTAACAGTGATCCATGGCTCTTTTGGATTGATAGAATATGGGCATGAGAAACTTAACACAAGGCATAAGTGCTGACTAACTCTGAACAAAGGACAATGGATAGGACGTGATGCCCGTTACTGATGGGCCCCACACATCCTATCCATACATCCTGTCCATACCTCCTGATAGGAGTTGTCCATGTGATTGTCATAGACTCTATGAATAGGCCTATGGACCATAGGTTGGAACATACCATACAAGGGTATTTTGTAGAATAAACCTTTCTTACTGGAGGATAATGGACTATGTAATGGTTGGTTATGACCACTGACCACCTCCTATGTTTCCTGGCATAAAAGACTGTGTTAACTTTATAATTATTGGAGAACATGTAAGAACTATGGAAGATCAACATCTTGGACTCATGCAAATAAAGAAGGTTCTCCCCTGACTACCGGTTGCATTAATTTTGTTCATGGATCAAAAATGGACAGAATCTAACAGGATCTTCAAATCTCGTTCACCGGAAGGAATGATGATCCACGGATCTTTGAATCTTGTTCACCGGAAGGAACGATGAACAAAGATCCATGGATCTTTAGGCACTTTGGATCACCTGAGAAAGATGGAAGGAAGTAATGAGGAAATAAGTCTTTCAATCTTTCTGATCTCCGAGTCTCTCATTTATCATCCTTAATGTTCCAAAGTAAGAAACGTTAGCTGCAATAACTATTAGGACAGTAGGCTGTTATTCAGCTGTCAAGTGATAATGTTATGTACATGTCTAATGGTAACACTGTAATTGTCAGGACTCGATTAAACTGATCAGATTTATTAATAAACTTTGTCTCATGGTCCTTTTTATCCTGCTATCACCGGAAGGAACAACATTGACTAAGGAGAAAAGAGCATAAGTCTTTTAATCTTTTGGATCTCTGAGTCTCCTTATCAGCCTAATAGACCAAAAAAAGGTATTTGGTCTATTATCATCTATTAGATTAAAATAATAGTATAAGTACATTTTAAAAGTTGTAATGATAGTATAAATATCATTGTTTAAACTATTTTCTAATGATTTCTTTCGATTTATTTCATCTAAATGGATCCTTGATCTTGCCTCTTGATTTTGACTCTGGACAATGAGTTGCGCTTGTGCGTTTTTTGTACAATAATTCATTTTTAAATGTAATGATAATATACATGATGAACATGGTTTTGGTGTTGGCTGTAAAGCATGATGTGGTGTAGCATTTACACTTAGAGTACTATGGTTCCTTCCTATTCCCATCCTTATAAAAAGTGTAGCCCAACTTATGGCGGATGTCTACTGCAGTGTTGCCAAGTCCTCAGTAAGGGAAGTAGCTATTGGCTGTCCTAAAGGTCGCTAGAAGTCGCTAAATGACATCATCAACTAATTTGCATGATTAGCCCTGTGCATGTAATTGTGATGGACACTGTAGGAGAGGAGTGGGAGAGACAGAAAGTGAGTAAAAAACACCCTAAATATATTCTTTTGTCGATTCTTGTTTTTTTTAATGTCACAATTCCAACCCTCCTCCTTTATCCAGGATTGGGACCGGCAAAAGTGACCCAAAGGAGACACTCTGGCGGAGTAACTCTTTTTTAATTTTTTTTTTAGTTTTTTAGCTTAGTTTTCTTAAGTTTGGTTTGGTTTTTAACCTTACGGTCCACTTAGGAGCCTACAACAAGTCACAGTAAAACATGAACATTTTTAACCATAACATTTAAAAAAAAAATTTATACAATCTACATTAACAATCTAAATCAGTGTTTCCCAATCCTGGTCCTCGGGACCCAAAGGGGTGCACGTTTTTGTTTTTGCCCTAGCACTCACACACCTGTTTTAAATGTTGCCCTACCACTTACACACTTGATTGATGTAATCAACCTATCATCAGGTCTTTTATTTGAATCAGGTGTGTGAATGCTAGGGCAAAAACAAAAACATGCACCCCTTTAGGTCCTGAGGACCAGGACTGGGAAACATTGATCTAAATGGTTCAAAAAAGACAATAGAAAAAAATGGCAATGGCAATGTGAAAAAATTATGGTAACTAGTCTAGACCTAATTCAGGTTCATAGTTTTTTTTTCCAGACCCCCCTCCACACACACACACAGGCTGTGCTGGCTCACAGAAAGAGTGGGTCATCGTCCTTTTGGTCAAGGCTCTCTATGGCAGGTTCAGCAACTGAGGGAGCTGACTTAAACGCGTAAGCAGCTGATGTGCCAAAAAGCTGCAAAACATTATGAGGCAGCTGGTGCTCATAGCAAGCCTCACCAGACAGCTTCAGTCCATATCGGATGTACAGGATGAAGTTAAGGGTCTGCAAGGACATCTGATTTCTAAGTTTGCTTTTTACCACACTCATCTGGCTGAATACTCTCTTGGCTTCAGCATTCGAGTGTGGAAAGGACAACACAGACACAGCAGCCGTGGCAAGTTCTTGAAACGGATTGATATCATCTGCATCCCTGAACTTCCAAATCTCACTCCAGAAGCCCAGTGTGTTTTTTGTCATATTCCATTTACTAAGATGGATGGCACGCCATTGCTGGACAATCTTTTCTGTCTCTGCAGGGGAGTAACCAAGGAGCTTGGCTATTTTTTCTATTTCTCTTATTGTGCTTTAGAGTTTCCTCCACATTGAAAACTGACATGTACTGCAATGCTTCGATGTTGTCCGGCAGTCTCACCCTCAACTCAGTGAGGGAGATGGTAAAGGCTACACACCGCTTTTGGACATTGTTTTCATCCTCAGGCACAAGGTGGAGCTCAGCTGCCTTTGACTCAAAAAGGTAATCAAGGTACGGTTTGGGACTGATGTATCCATCTATTGGCCCTTTGAGTACATCAACATTTGCCAGTGGATTCAGCACCCTGCTGCTCACAGACTTGATCAGGCTAACCAAGCTGTCAAGTAGCTTAAGAGGATCTACCTGCTCTCCCTCAAAAGCCTTGAAGTGTACCTCACCCAGCACTGACTTAAAAAAAAGTCAGATACAATATGTTTTGAGGATCACTGTACATGGAGTATACAGCCATGTAGCAGTGTTCACTGGACTTTAGTGACTGCGAAATGCAGCCTAAGCTCCTCCCACCGGTCCAAAATGCGTGAAACCGCGGGTTCAATGGACAGCCAACTTGTGGCACACATCTTGGTTATCTGTAAAGGTTTCTCCCCACAGTTGATGGTCTCATATATGACCTTGTAGGCCTCCATGCGCTTTGGAGACACTGAAAACCAGTTATAAGTCTCTTGTACCAAGTACTGCACACTAAGGGGGATGGTGTCATTGGAAGCATGACTTACAGCAAGCTGCAGAGTGGTACACACAGCGAAAAAGAACCAGATCTTTGAGGCCATACTCCTCCTTCAGCACTTTATGGACCCCATTATTAATCCCCGTCATAACAGAGGCATTGTCAGTCCCTATCCCCAGGAGTTTCTCTTTTTAAGACAACACTTCTCGAGGGAAGCCACAACAGCACAGGCTATAGATTTGGCCTCCAACTCAACAAGCCCCAGAAATGTTGATACAATGTCTGCTTGGTGTCACTCAGCCTTTTTTGCAGAGTCAATTTTTTTAACCATAAATGGCAGTTTGTTTTGGGTGGAACTGTTATAAGGCTTTGCCTTTTGAGTATGTTTCTGAGTTGTCATGTGTTTTTTTGTATCACAAAGTTTGGCGTAGAAATTAGCCTTACAATACAGGCAGTTTGCCCGTGTATCATCTCCAATAAACGGCTTCAACCAGCCTTTGAATTCAGGGTTTGATTTCCACTCCTTTCTGCATTTTTTAGTGTACAGTTTAGACTGAGACATGACAAGCTAGCCAGCTAGATGTTTAGCTTATGTCACAGAGAGGCACACACACAGTGGACGATGTGAGTGACTGAGGCTGTGTGAGTCAAATGCAGTGATTTATTTTTGTGCAGTGATTTATTTTAGACAAAGAACATTTTACATTTACATCCCGCCCTGAATGTAAGCCAGGGTGGGATCAGCCAGCGGCGGCTTCCCAAATGCGTGATTCATTTGCAGTGGAGGGGTCAACATCTCCTGCTCTGACTGCAGCTGGGAGGGACTGCTGCGCGAGGACTGGTAATTGAACGCAGACTATAATAATTAATATAGTTAGTGTTGAACTTTTTCTGGCAGCCCTAACGCCTCTGCCAGTTCTCTCATCTCGGTTTCGTGTTTGATTGGCTTGTTCCCTGCTGTCAGGAAACCTGTTCTCATCCATTGTCCTAATTCTACATGTGCTGCCCCTACTGCGTAAGCTGAGTCGGTATAAATGTTGACCTTCCTGTCTTTATGCATTTTCAACGCTTCGATCACTGCTT
>JACXGI010008314.1:0-33975 GCA_016801175.1 Esox masquinongy
AATTTGATCTATTAAAGACAAACTCATCCGCTTACATATAAACGCTGGCTATTGTCACCATATCGCCATTAATCTCTTCAACATTTAACAAACACAAGACCATAATACAACAATCAAAAATCGGTTTTCACGAGTTGGTCATTACGAGAATGCAGCACATCTTACCCGGAAGTCACAGCTTCCGCCCACACTAACACAGGCCGGTATTCTCAAATTCGCAAATACTACAGTTTTATAACCAACGTTGCCTGTTAAACACCCCGTTATACAATTTCATAAGACGCCTTTACAAATGTTTTGATTACCTGACATAACATATTTTTACCTGTCAGCGATTCACCGTTGTTCATGCAAATTTATACGCTACCTTCCGGGTAACTTTGTAAAGTTTTGCCATATAATGCAACTTAAAAGTTAATGCTGAAAAATTTTTTTTTACAAAAATCACCATTGCTCATACATACACATGTACCAGAATCATTGTTTTTATTTTTAACTATATTTTAAACCCAAACCATGACTGAATCAACCTAGTCATAATGTGTGGTCGGCCTAGGTATTGCTTGTTCCTTCAAAATAATAGCATTGCTTATGCAGTATTTGCTGTAGTGCTGTGTTGGACTTCAAACCTTGTGTGAAACACGGGATTGTTTCCAACCTGCATATACTGCAATTTGTACTAGTGGTTACAAGGGCAGATCTGATCACAAGCCCCATCTCTTGTTAAAATAAAAAATGGGCAGAAACTCTCCAAATCGTGAGTCCTGAACCCTTCTTTATATCTTACAAGTTCCCACACGTAATTCCATGCTTGTGGAAAAACACCATGCTACATCCCCATTGTAGAACATGGAAGTTTATACCGGTTGTATGACATCTGTTGCACCAATTGTCGGAACATAAAATTCCAGGGGGTTATAGCATTGCTGGACCCTGGCACCCCTTTTGTTGAACACCAAACATCTTGGCGCTGATATAACACTTATTTATGGCCTGGGAATTTAACGTTCCGGAACCCTAAGACCCATTTGTTAAACATCAAACATTGCGCACCTGTTATAACACTCGTCCGGGGTGCTAATCAGTCATTGTAAAACATCAAACACGGACACATCGATGCAATCATAAATTACAAAAGCCACCAGACATGCATACGTCATTCCGGAAGTCCCGCCCTAACACACGTCATACAGGAAGTCCATACGTCACACCGGAAGTCCCGCACAGCAAACCGGATGTCCCGTCCACCTGTCAAATCAATCTGGAAGCCCCGCCCACTAGGGTCATAAATCACCAATCTGACATAAAATACCCTACATTTACTACTCCCAATGTTTTGCTTAACTTTCCAATGCCTTTCGGATGCGTTGCAATCTTTCCAAATCATTCCTCCTTATGACCAAAATTGCTATTACCTAATTTGACATAGCTATATCTCCATGTGTCGTGAAATAGAGAAGAGAATCAAATAGCTTGACGGTTCATGGTGGCGTTTGTAAATACATAAAATACAATGTGTGTCAATTTGACTTTGTGATCCCCACCCTGGGTGTTCATGGTGACTTGTCTATTGATTTGTTTTCATCAATAGACAAGTATTAGTGTCAATTACTGGCATGAAGTACTTGTATAAACCGGGTATTTTGGAAACCAGATGCATATTGACACAATTGGTTAACATTTGAAAATGTAATAATGTTTTGCCTTTATGCCCATTGAAACATTTTATATTGTTGGTTCCATACCTGCAAGAAAATAGAATATTCTTCTACCCCAGATGATTAATTATGATTCAGTGTCAGCCAGAAGTGTTGTTCCTTGACTGCTGTGAATTTACATTAGGTTTTTGGTATATCTTCTTTAGGCAGAGTGCTGGATAATCTCCAGTATTTCCTGCAGACTAAAGCCAAGATGTACGACATACACGCACTTGGGGCCATCTTCCTCCTCAACAACTACAACTACATCCTCAAGTCAGTGAAGAAGTAGGCACTATGTTGATTTCGATTACTTTAGTCCACCATTAAGGCCGAGCACATTAATGAACAGGTTAATATGTTTTTCAATCACCTAATGACAGAAACAGGTAGGGACCTCCTGTACTTTTCCAATAGGAAACACTCCTTTTTTAAAAAAATATTTGTAAATGTTTTCCATTGTATGGCTGAATGAACACGGCCCAGGTCAGGCAATTCCAAATCTTTTCCCAAGCAGTCCTAAATTATAAGCACTGCGACATTAGTACCTAACGTTGCCACTCAGTTTAACTCTGTCTATTTTAGATCAGTGATGTAAGTCAGTTTGTCACAGCTCACTGGGGTGGCAGAGTAGATATGACAGAGACACCTACCTGCAGGTCATTGCTGTTTGGAGTGGTTGAGACCAGTGGCAGGAGTCCAGAGGTAGAGTATGGGGAGCTGATGGAGCAACAGAAGCAGGTGTACCAACACAGGTGAGAGACAACGGGGGGAGAGGAAGAATGGAGACATGGAATTAAATATTATCTCATATTAGTCAGGATCATTATTGGATGATGAGTCTTGAATTATGAATTTCATTCAATGCCACAACCCCGCTGCTCCAAATTATATTTGCTTTTTAATGTCTGCATATTTTTTATTCCAGAGCAGTAAAAGAAATGTAGAATCATATGGTCACATTTGAATCAAATAGAATCAAATAGTCACGTTTTACTGAACTGACCCGTGGAGTGAACATGTCCTCCGTGTGTCTTGCAGTTGGTTGAAGGTGACAGAATGTCTGTCTCAGAAGAATCTGCCTGTCTGTAAACCTGGTGACAAGGTGAATGTGCATGTTCTGATACTTTATATTTAAGCAATATGGCCCTTGTAGGATTTTGTATTGGCCATAATCCACAAAACCACATGTACCTTAATACTATTACAAACTGGTGACCAACATAAATGGAACATTATACAAGCATTTTACATTATTCATTATATGAATAAGGATCAAACAGTTTCCCTGTGCTGGGGCTCTCAGTAACCGGCCACCTGCCTAAGAATGAATATACTATAAGTTAAATATGTGAATATGCACATCAACTGTTACAATTACTGTAAATGACTGTAAAGAACAGTGTTACAGCACATATTCCTTCATCCCAGTGTTCACCACTTACAGTGAATGATGTATTGTACATTAATGCTGATTTAAGTTGTGTTTCGTATAGTCTGTCCCTAGTGTGTATTCTGAACCCTTTGTTGTACCACAAGCAACACCTGCACACCAAGTACAATTCTGTATGTGCGTGTGAATATTCAGTATTTAGTAAAGAAAAGTGATTCTGACAGGTAGTACACCGTCCAATATACAAATGGTAAAAAAAAAATTAGCATCCACCTGTGGATTTGCTTACTGTTTTGTTTAGAGCTAATTAAACCTTTCCTACTCTTTCTATGTCATCATCTACTGGTTTCAGTTAAAAGAAAAAGACTGTCAGCTAATAAAGGACAAGTTCAAGGTAAGACAAGGAAGAGGGTTATTTTTCATGGACCCAAAGTATCGTCATCATTGGCAGGGTCTGCTTGTCAGAATCAAAATATAATATGGTACAAGAAATAATCCTAAATTCAGAAGGAATATTGTGTCCACCGTGGACAGTTTACAATGCCTTCTGTTCCATTGTTCTCCTAGCTCCTGTGAACCAATTAAACTGTAGAATGGTCGATCTTTGCCACAGAAAGCGACACAAAAAATTAGTCTTTTGGCAAAGTGGTAATCCTTTCATGCTTTCCTGACGGGTACATGTCCCTTTATGCTGTTCACTTGATTTGAGAGTGAAAGGCCAGTTGTTTTTTTTCGTGTCACAGTTCAATTAAATTATTTCCCTTTGGCTGCCATTTTTTAAGCTTTTCCTTGTGTAAATGTAGGTAGAACTGTGCAAGTTATCTCACTTCACTTCCATTTGAGATAGGCACACTTCTTATACAGCGTTAGGGTAAAGAAAAGATCTAACCCCTGCTTCAATCATGTTATGTCTGATGCTACTCATAAAATAAATATGAAAATCTGAGAAACCTATGGATAAAGCTGGTTCAAAAGGCAAAATATGAATTCTATATTAACAAGTTATTGATTGTAAGGGGAAGTTGGACAAATTCTGTAAAACTGTAAAAAGCAGTAAAAAGAAATGTTCGTCCACTGACAAAATAGATTACAGACATTGCTAACCTTTATGAAGGGCACCAGTAATTTTGAAGGTTACAGTACAGTATGTACCCATAAAATTAAAATATTCCTGTGGGTCCCTAGGAAACATCTGCCCCCTCTAAAGAATACCTGCTCTACACAATAATCATCGTTAATGATGTCCCTAAAAACAGAATGATTAACAACTCCTAAAACCATTTCTAAACATGCTTTATTTATGAACACAAAAGATAGTAATATTTCTGAAACATATTTTAAATAAAACGTGTTACAAACACTTTAACGACATTGCAATTAATGTTTTTTTTATGACCTTTGACATTGCATTGACCAGAGCTTCAACGAGGGTCTGGAAAAGCTGTGTAAGATTCAGAAAACCTGGGACATCCCCGACAGAGATCAGCGTCAGACCATCTGTCAGGCCCAGCGGGAGATTGTGTCCAAGGCCTACACAGCCTTTCTAATGAGGGGAGTCATGGCATATCACACACACAGCTTTTTACTGGAAATTACTGCTGAGTTACAAATAGACCACTATCTCTTACTCCTTAACCACTTGAACAGATCTGAGAGAATTGGATCTATTTAATGTATGGAAGACAATCCCTCCCTTGCTTGCCATCTGTAGCTAATGATGTTACTGAAAAAACTACTAGTGAGACTAGCCAAGCTAGCTAACCAAACTGTCTAACGTTAAACCACTTGCTTGTTATAATGTTGTCTAGCATCGACAAACTTAAACAGTAACTAGAGTGCTTTGGTGAAATATTTTTATATTAATGTGCTTCAATGGTTAGCTTAGTGCTTTTGTTTTATATAAAGTAGCTATGAACGGGTTGCTGGCTTACCTAACGCGCTAGCAAGCTTAGCACATTATAATTTTGTGACGTTGTCCAACTTCAACAATACTGACAATTGAACACCTTTGCTAGTTTTAAAATTTCACAATTGTGACTTGCTTATCAATGAACCATCACCTGCAAAAAAATGAAACGAGAAAGGGTAAAAAATAAAAATAGCTCCTGTATTTCCAATGTTGTAAAGTCAAATTAGCAGAATTTCTATAAGTTAATGTTTGTGCAGTATAGGCAATATGGATCTTGAATATTTTGTAAAATTAACTAAATTAAATAAGCATAACATAGTTATTCACTCAAGTATTGGATAAAGACCTGAAAACATTCAATGACAAAAATATGCAAAATCAGAAATGTGACAAATAATATTTTATACTATTCCACGGTTGATGGGGGCCGCATCATGAGGAAATAAACAAAACAGGTTGTGGTTTGTGGTGGCTTTGACAGCCCTAAACTGTTGGGTTGAACGTGTCTCTTAAAAAATGAGTTAGCAGGGTCAACGATGATGTCATCAGCACACTGCCGTGTCCTGGAATCAAACACGTTTTTAATACAGGGTACATGACAGCCAGTAAACTTTGGCATTTGCATTTGGCAGACATGGAGTGAAAATGGCACAGAGTGAAAATGTTCCTGTATTGCTACCCAACCCTCAGATCTGCCAAAGTGGCTAGGAACTAGAGGTTTGGGGAATTTTTGGGATCTTTATGTCAGATACGATTCATGTTTCAATCTTTTCAGCACAGTTTGTTTCCCATATGCAAAAAGAATGTCATACAAAATTGCAGGAGTGGTGACCTTTCTTTATTATAATTTATAATTTACTTGTACTTGTACACAGATGTCACAATGCTGATTACTCCAAACACCCTGAGAGGTTCCACAAGTACAGTCCAGCGCAGGTGGAGGAGATGATTGAGGGACTATTCGACATCTCAATGTGACTTAGAAAACTTGCAGATACTGTAAGGCCTTTACACTACCTTCAAAATGTTTTTATGTTTATTTCTGTAATGGGAATTCATTGAAGTTTTACAGTATTTGTTAGATGTTTCATTCCATGTATGACTGGCTACTTTAAATAAATACATCTTGTTAAAGTTTTACTGAAGAATACACATCTACATTCAGCTAAAACTAAACACTGTTTTCTTGTTAGCTCTTGAAAAATGGGTGAAGATCCAATTTTAAACAAATAATTTAATCCCAGAATTCTAAATAGTTAATGTTACATGGAGAACAAAAGGAGACATACAAAATGACAGTTGTGTAGAGAATGAGAACAGTGAGATAAATACAGAAACAGATGAGGTCCACCCTTTTCGCAAATTTATATTGTCTTGCTTTTGTCTGGTCTTCTGTAGCCATTTTGTCGAGAAACTTCCCCACCTTTTGGAGGGGTTTATCCTTTTCTTCTTTCCAGGTTTTTAATTTGATGACAGCAATATCAGACTTTGATTCTAGATAGGTAAAAAAGGGGGGGGAGGGGGGAGAAAAACATGAAGCCATTCTTTGCACAAATAAAAACTATAGAACATTAGAATAAATACAAATAAATGTTCAATAAAAATATACATTTATTGTGTTTCATGATTAACAACATTTCTCAATAGGCTTGCGTTGTCAGTATCAACGTCTTGTGCGCTTTAATATCAAATTTAAATTAATTTTGTTGTACGGAAGGAAATTTGTTATGTGCATGAGGCAGAATGCTCTTAGTTGTTCCTAATATATAGAAAGTGTGGCATTGTTGTAGTATTCTTTCTGAAAATAATTTGGCTATGGTTTTATGGTCACTATCAATGTTCTCTCAAATTTTTGGGGTAACTGAGCAAATTTCTGGTCTGCTTAGCGGAAACGTAAAAAATGTATACTTTCAGAAATACTTTAGTATTTTTATATAGAAATTTTTTAGCATTTATTTGGTACATTCAAATTTAAAGTTCACTTTAGAGGCTGACGTTCATGATTTTGTACTTGGTCTGTAATACATTGGCCCACCACTAGAAAATGTACCACTACAATGCATTCTAATTACCATTAAGAGAATTAAACAAGATAGGATACCCTTGGCTTATTGACTTATTTCCAGAAAATAATCAAGTCCTTCTTTAAAATACATCACTGCCTCTAAATTTGAACAACCTTGTAAGTACTTTATAGATATGAAGCAAATATGTAGCATACAAATAGGCTATATTACTTTAAAATAGGCAGTATTTGACTTATCATTCCATGACAGAGTAAGGCATTCTTGGCAGAATGTATTGATGCAGTTCAAAAACGTATTGATATAGTTGGGTAGTCAAACAAATAGGTATCAGGGATTATCTGTTTAACTTGTTAAACTGGCGGTCTTGAAAGTTGAAACGATTTAGACATGCAAGTTCCTATTGTTGAATATGCGTAACAATCAGGTTCGTTTTTATCAAAATTTGAATAGGTGAAAAGTTCAGGGGTTAACTACATTTCCCTTGTAAATTTGAGCTAATAGCACTGGTTAGTGGATATTCTTGCACACTGTAGGTTAATGCGCACTACTGAGGTAGAGTCTACCTGTTCATGCTGTAGTTGTTTGATCAGCACTGTTATAAGTTTCCAAACATAGGACATTATGCATTGAGTGACATGTTCTACATAGAGATCCACATGACACTGCCACACAACCACTGAGCAATAAGGACAAACACATACTGCACACTGACTACAACGCTCTTCCAGATTTGCTGCACTTTTGCACAATGCAGAGATATTTATAATCAATATTATGGGGCGGTTTAAGAATTTCATATTTTTATTTTTTATTTTTTTATTTTTATTTTTTATATTTGGATATTATGCTTTAGTCTTGATATTATAGGGCCATTTAAGAGTTAGTAAGGGGCATTCTGGGCAATGTCGATTGTTTTTGATAATGTTTTGAGCCTGTAGTCTACAGCTCAAATGTCATTGTTACGTAACTCTTTATTATGTTGCATTAACTTGAATATTTCAGTTTGTTTTTTTATGAATAAGCATGCATTTCAGCCTGCATTTTGACTCAAGTTGATCTTAGCTCAGAACTTTAGTAACCACTGGCACAAAGTAATAACTTACGTTGCTCTATTATATTACACAGCTTTTTCATCCATCTAATAGCCAGTTGTAACCTATGAATAACTGCGTCTACTATACCATACCTACCAAGATAGGCCTTGGGTGACCCTAAAACATACGCTATAGCATACCAACTTACAGCACAGTTCATATATATTTTGGGCAGTGACAGGTTATGTTTTGAAAAAGGGAGATCAGAACCGTTAATTAAATTTCATCCCAAAGTATCAATTCTCATGACATCCTTCATCTAGCTCAGATGCATTCTGTCCTTTGTTCATCCTTGACATGTCTCTACAACATGTTAGTTCCACCTGTGGCAAATGGACTGCCCTGCACATAGGCCCTGAATAGGCCCCAATACATTTAAACAATGTATCATGTCTCGGCCAGTTGAAAGTATGTTTGGGCAAGTCTGAGAAAAAGGTTAACATTGGACCAGTGGCTCCAAAACTAGCCTTACACAAAACCATTTGCCTCTGGGCAACACAGATGACAGAAAAAAAACATGTGTACCTTCATTTCGATCTTCTCCATTGTCTTTGCCTTTAAGATTTGAGTCTTCGGACTTGAAGAGGCTGCAGGGAAGTAGAGTGCCACACTTAGCCAGACGTGTGACCACCATTGACTGCAACATCCTTAACACCAGGATGACCAAACTGAAACTGAAGTGCTTTCCTAGAGAGAAAGAAAATATGCAGGTGTTGCATAGTTTCTGGGAGGTACCGTATACATGAAACTGACATCATGTTGCCTACTTCGCTGTTCCTGTAACATATCAGGATAAAACTAGTGATTCTCTGCTTACAAATCCTAATCTTGTTCACAAACACTTGTGCCCTAGTTTGCAGGTCTGGTGGACCTTTTCTAAGACAAGACGGCTTTCGTAGCCTATTGAGCTGCAACAAGTAATTGCCCAAAAATCAAGTAACGTTAATAATACCAATAGTTGGCAACAATTTCAATTATTGATTACTTCAGCGTGAGACTGCACTAAAAAAAGATAGAGGAGACTTTGGTGTTCAGCACCATAACCTAGTTTTAAGTCTGCTTTTCTTAGAGCTCCATATTAGTTTGCATCATGCCGTACATTTCTTCTAGAATGCTTTTTGAATTGTGCAATAATGTAATGGTCGCTGTTGCACCACTGAAACTGGTAGGCAACTTGTGTTCATGCAGTTTGTTTACAGTCAAGTAGCGCAAGGTAGCTAAGTGATGTGATTGAAACTTAGACCAAAATGCATCTAAAGTCAACCTCAATTAATTGAATTATAGGGATGTTGTCTCCTTACTCCTCCTAACTGCATTTCTGGACAAATTTAAACATGTGACAACAAAGTATGTTAGCAAACTATTTTAGGCATGGCCTAAAACCATTGTTTTCTTTTATTATTCATTATTAATGAAAGGAGTTTAGCATAACAATTTACAAACTTGAGTAAAACAGCTTTGTAAAACATCTGTTGCTATATGCACTTCATGAAACACTTTGTTTTATCACTGTTTTAAAGAGAACTTTGTGCAAGAAGAGAAAAAACACCTATTTAATATACAACTCTGTTTCCAAATAAGTTGGGATGCTGCGTAAAATGCTAAAACAGAATGCAATGATCTGCAAATAATTTAATCTCTATATTTAATTGAAAATAGTACAGTCAACATATCAAATGTTGAAGCAGAGAAATTGTATTGTTTTTGGAAAAATACATGCCCATTTTGAATTTGATGCCAGGAACACGTTTCAAAATTACTGTGTTGCATCTGATCTACTTTTAACAACACTCTGTAAGCGTTTGTGAACTGAGGAAACCAGTTGCTGTAGTTTTGAAAGTTAAATGTATTCCCATTCTTGCTTGACATAGGATTTCAGCTGGTCAACAGTTCGGGGTCTCCTTTGTCGTATTTTTCTTTTCATAATCCGCCAAATGTTTTCAATGGGTGACAGGTCTGGACTGCAGACAGGCTAGTTTAGCACTTGGACACTTACTTCGGAGCCATGGTGTTGTAATATGTGCAGAATGTGGTTTGGCATTGTTTTGCTGAAATAATTATGGCCTACCCTGAAAAACACATGGTCTGGATGGCAACATATGTTGCTCCAAAACCATATTGTTCATCATTAATGGTGCCTTCACAGATGTGCAAGTCACCCATGCCATGTGCACTAATGCACCCCCATACCATCACGGATGCTGGCTTTTGAACTGTGCGCTGATAACATACCGGATGGTCCCTCTCTTTAGCCCGGAGGACGCGGCGTCCATGATTCCCAAAAAGAATTGCACATTTTAATTTGCCAGGCCACAGGACAGTTTTCCACTTTGCCTCAGTCCATCTTAAATGAGCTTGGGCCCTGAGAAGGCGGCGGCATTTCTGGATCTTGTTTATATTTTTGCATGGTAGAGTTTTAACTTGCATTTTTGGATGCAGCGGCGTATTGTGTTCACAAACAATGGTTTTCGCAAGTGTTCCTGACCCCATGCAGTGATGTCCACAACAGAATTGTGTGTGTTTTTAATGCAGTGCCGCCTGAGGGCCTGGAGATCACGGCCATCCAATATTGGTTTTCGGCCTTGTCCCTTGCATACAGAGATTTCTCCAGATCCTCGAATCTTCATGATATTATGTACCATAGGTGATGAGATCCCCAAACTCTTTGTAATTTTACTTTTAGAAGCATTATTCTTAAATTGTTTTACTATTTGCCTGCGCAGTCTTTCACAGAGTGGTGGACCCCTCCCGATCTTTACTTCTGAAAGACTCATCCTCTCTGGGATGTTGTTTTTATACCCAATCATGTTACTGACCTGTTGCCAATTAACCTACTTAGTTGTGAGATGTTCCACCGGGTTTTTTTTGCATTACATAACTTTTCCAGTCTTTTGTTGCCCCTGGCCCAGCTTTTTTGAAATGTGTTGCTGGCATCAAATTCAAAGTGGGCATACATTTGATATGTTGTCTTCGTACTATTTTCTGTTGAATATAGGCTTTGAATGATTTGCACATCATTCCATTCTGTTTTTCTTTACATTTTACACTGTCCCAACATTTTTGGAAACAGGGTTATATTATATATTATAAATTAAACATTGGTAGATTAATCGATTATCAAAAAGTTGTTAGTGGCACTCCTCCAAATGTGTTTTGTGTGTCACTGTTTATATTCCCCGTGTATGGCTGTCACAAGTGTGCAAACTGCACGCAGTAACAGCAAAGAAGGATACACAGTAAATGGGTTTCAGATAGCGTGCCTCCTATTCATTGATTGCACCTTTGTGACTTGGTCACAGCCAGATGCATCTGGTTTTTAGGGAGACATCTTCAACCAAAAGAGTAAGAGCTCAGGCATTGTTTTACACCTGCCACATTAAATTCAATGTAATAATTCCACTGGCAACATTTGTAGATGGTTGTTAAGTGACCCAACGGCCGATCTTTAATTCTTCACACATGTTACAAACTACCCTACAATTGGAGCACACGCAGGAAACTTACGGATTATGGGGCTACACTGGCCTCCTCCGGGCAAGAGGTTGTTAAGGATGTTGAGAAACATGATGAATCTAAGAACCAGTGTAATCTTGAAGGGGATTCGCTTCCCATTGCCCAGCGGAAGGGCGTAGCTCACCACATCAGCCAAGGTTATCAGTATGCTGGGCAAGACCAGGGACAGGAAAGGGTTTTCAGGCCGCATTTCCAGCGACACCTGTAAAGATAAGTAGGCACAATTTTTTTGTTTGTTTTTGAGTTCTTGCATCTCAATGTATAGCATTGTTTTGATTTTTAAAGATGACGAAATTTAATTAACATTGCAATCTTCGCTAGATCATTTTACAATACATATCTCTGAGTCCACATCATTTATCATTAGTTCTGCCACTCTAGCTACTGTATGCTTCACAACAATGCACTGGAAAGTAAATAGTGTATATCTCTTTATTTTAGAATGTGGCAGAATCTACGCAAATATCCTGGTTGGTGTATGCATCCTGCTTTGTGAATTCTATGCACCATCAATTAAAAATTGAATTAGTAAATCAGTTATAGAAAAGCAACCTGATAGTGACACATTGTTTATTAGGATCTTGAAGCTAGTGGTTTCCTTTTGTTTAAAGACATTATACAGACACTTTACCAGGTGTTGAAATGTGTTTTCAAGTGCTGTAGTTGCTTTACAATAAGCACTCTTTAAGCATTGTTCCCAAAAATAGTAAAAGAGGTGTCCAACATAAAACCAGAATGATATCACAAGGAGCAATCACTAACCAATAGATAGTTGCGATCATCTCTGCCTCCTTGAGCAGTAAGTTCCACTGCTTCAGTAAGCCAGTCCCCACTGTGTGCACTAGACTTTATAACATCTCCAAAGACCAGGAATACTCCACATTCTGGAAAGGCAGATGTTTCATACTACTGAACAACATTACACCATATCTTAACAAAATATATTTGTTCATGTCAACAGGCAATGCATAGGCAACACTTGCTGGAGTTCTGCATGTTTCGGAAGTGCTGCACCACCGTTTTACCCAGTTTAACTCCCAAACCCATATCCCATTTCTGATTAAGGCCCCACTTCATCTCAGCTTGTAAAAATCTTCCTTTTGTAATGTATGGTACTAATAATAATGTGCATGGTGTTACAGACTGTGGTCGGTACTACAAGAAGCATGGGCAGGTTTTGATCCCTTGGGCCGGCTGAGATTGTTTTTTTTTGGCAGTGGGCATGCTTTTTATGAAACAGTTCATTTGTAATGTCAGAGACATTAATGTTTTTCATGGATCACAACATAGTAACTGCTACTGCTAGCTAAAGGAATGAACTATGAACAAACTGACGAGTGCATTGTACTGTATAAGGATCAGTTGCACAGCTTGGAGATTTATAAATATTCCATTTTTTTTTTCCAACTCCCTTACTCCAATCCCCTTTGTATAAGAGTTGTCAGAGCAGACAGAATAAAAGTTGAAATCATGCACTTACCGCTGTGTCCACACATTGATAGCGATGACACAGAAGTCCAAAACAAATGAGTAGTTGTACAGGTTGACCTCACAGCCCACCACAGTGTTCATGATGACACTGTGCTCTATAGTCCCATTGCTGTGCACCAGCAAGTCCTGGTTGCCAGGTTTCATTGTTGTTTCCACTCTAAGTATGACAGTTGGAAAACAGACAGCTTAGGTTTAATCTAATAAAACCGGCACATCTCAGTTGTCCATTGAAAACATTAGTATTATTATATTGTGTCTTGTTGGTGTCTGTATGTTTCTCTGGGTATTTGGAAGATCACATTTAAATTGCCACTAATTTTATGACATTTATCAAAAAGGAAAAGACATTATTGTAAACTGTTGTAAATGGACCTACCCATTAGTCACATGGAGATCTGGAGTCCAGATTTTACTGACAGGCAGAACCACTGTGTCATGTTGATAGACTGATGTGTCCCATGATAAGTCTGGGTCTTCCCAAGACTGTAGATAGGCATCATATTAATGGTTTTATGACAACATGTACTTGAATGTCCCCTTGGGTTAATGTGTACTTACCAGCACGACTCTCAGACGACTCTGGAAGCGGAGGTTTTTTGTGTCCTGTTTAGAAATTCACATTGACCCAATCTCTGAAAATGTATAAAAATTTAACTCTAAAACATATTGTATAAAACTAATAAAAAGTACAAGAAAGAGAAATGGACTTACGAAGGACAGAGTTTCATAGACCATTAAAGGCACACGGATTACTGAGATGCATTGTGGAGACTGTGGCTGACTAACAGCTTATTTTTTTATCAACATGTTGGCCAGACATCAACAGGTTGTACAGGATGATGTGGTTACACTGGATGAAGTGTCTTCTCTTAATGAAGAGGATGTGTTGAATGACGGGTCAACACTGGATGAAGTGTCTGTGTTGGGTGGTTGGTCTGCACTGACTCTGCTGGATTTAGTAGTGGTGACATTGGTCAGTTGGCCTTCACTGGTAGAACGGGCAGCTTTGGATGAAGTGTCTGCAGCACATACTGTTGGACGAGAGACTGGTAAATCATTTCAGAATAATACAGTACATTGGGTTATAGTGATTTTCTAGAAACTAATGAGAAAATACTAATTAAATCAGAATTAAATGTTGTTACTTTAAGGATAATGTAGCACATTTATTGAAGTGACTAGCTGGTAAATGTGCTATACGGTGCCTAAGTTTAAAAATAAAAATGTCCTGTCAGTGCTTCAGAGTTTTATTAATTTTAATTAGTTTTCACTTATTTACACACCATACACTTTTAAGAGGCTTTACATTTGAATTGTTTGAGTCAAAACTAAAATATCTTCATTGGCAGTCCACCCCCCATTTTTTTTTATTGAAATCCTAAATTAGGTGTAAGCAATCTCCTTCAAAAACACACACAAAATTAATTTTCCCTCTGCGTGTTTAATTGCAATGATTTACTTGAGTTTATGATAAATTCGGAGGGTTCTGTGTGTTCACTCTGGGTAGTAAATTGCAAAGCAAATGCTCAACATGATCACCGATGAGCTTTTAAAAAGCTTAGGGATAACGTTGTGGAAAGACACAACTCAGGTGACGGGTACGAAAGATGTCAAAGGCCTTGAATATGACTGAATATGTGGCCTGTATGGTAGGGTGTCAAGAAGGAAGCTGTTTTTCATGAAAGTTCACCTTGAATCCTGTTTTAAGTCCGTAGCCATGTAGCAAAAAGCTTAGTCAATTGACAAAACTGAAATGTAACTTTCTGGCATAAATGAAAAGCGCTTTGTTTTGCGCACACACAACACAAGTATCACACCCGAAAATAACCATCCCTACTCTGAAGCATCATGTTGTGGGGATGATTCTCAGGGACTGGGAAGGTATAAAAAATAAAAGGGAAAATGGATGACGTAATGTACAGAAAAGCTACTGAGGAAAACCGCTGGGCTCTGCAAGAAAGCTGGAACTGGAATGAAAGTCCATCTTTTAGCAGGACATCAACCCAAAGCACTCAACCAACGTTGTGCTAATGAATAATAAGGCAAAGGTTCTTGACTGGCCCTTTTAGAGCCCTGACATGAATCCAATAATTGGATTCATGTCAGGGCTCTAAATCTAGTCTGGCATGACTAGATTGCTGTCTATCGAGGCAACCCAAGGAACTTGACTTAATAATTACCAAATATTGCCAAAATCTGGATGTGACCAGTTGGTTCAGACCTATTCTAACACATTGGCTGTAATTACTGCCAAAGCTACCTTTATCAAGTGTAAATGTGGAGTTATAGACTAATCCAATAAATACATTTTAGTTTTGTGTTTTTTAAATAAAATGTCAAGTCTCAATAATACAAAAAGGTGTGAGTATGGGGTGTAGATAAGTGAAGAAAAAAGTCCTAATTTAAAGAATTAACAATGAGGCACTTACACAACAATGTGAAAACACTTCAATGGGGTGTAGACCTTTAGTCACTGTATTAAAACCTACAGTATATTTCATCTTGACTGATTTGACTGATTTCAAACCAAAGTGTACTCATAAATCATTGGCAGTCATCTTGGAGTGCAAACTGAGCTCACAGTCTGGTTATGAAAAACAACAGGTTCTGTTTTTCACATGCAGCACAGTCTAAGCAGTGAATAAATGTATGAAGAGGCATTTTAATTACTTTTGATAACTGCTTGTAATTAATGTTTATTTTAGTTTAATATCTACTAATACAACAACTAGGATTAAATAATTCTAGAGCCATTTGTGCCTGTTGTAAAAATAGTAAAATGGAGAGCAATATCTTACCTGTTAGCAAAACAACAGAGAGGCATTTCATCATACTGTGGTAGGTGAGTCTCATCTCTGCACGGCCTCCTGTTGCAAAGTCTCAATAGAAATTATGACGAGCCCTTTCATGAACCTTAGGATTCAAAACTGACATTGACCATCTTATTGATCAATACTTGCTTTCTCCTATACAGTGTAGCCAAATGAACACCTGAGTTGACCTTATAAAGGAGGGTCGGGAACATTATGTCCCAGCAGTCTTTCACAATAACACACACAGAAACCGCACGTAAGTGAATACAATCTTTGATTTCATGTTATGGGGTATGACCATAATCCCAAAATAATGAATCCTCCTAGGATTCATTTCATCATGCTGTGTAAACAACCATAACATGCTTTTAATTAATACGTGCGTATGGTCAGATTTACCTGCATCTGCAGTCTATTCTATTTCAGCCATGGAACATACGTGTGCTACTGGTCCAAAGTTGAAATTGAAGCAGTTCTAGTCCAGTGAAACAAAGGTAAGCACAAGACTGCCAGAGGTTAAAAAAATAGTTTAGGTTGCCAAAAACTGAAAAATAATGTACATTTCAGAGTTATAAAAAAGGCCTTTTTCAGGGAACAAGTAATGGGTTAACAACTTACAGCTGTTCTGCCGCAATGAAAGTAAATTAAGCCTTGAAAGTTGATAATTCCTACAAATGTCCCAACTTTTGTTAATTACTTACAAACCCTCTGTCTGTATAAAAGTAGTGTTAGAACTGGCTGTGTTACTACACCCTCTTAAGCATTTTGGACAGTATTTTACTTCAGGAAGTAGTATATTATCATAATGTCAGAGAAAAAGCAATTAACAAAGACATTATAACTCTAAAAGGAAGGGGTCTGGTAGATTCATAGCCACTACAGAACCAGAAGCCAAGTAAGCAAGTCCCAGTTTCAGCTGTGAAGAGAAGACTTCTAGTTGCAGATTTGACAGGTCCAGTGGCAGTAAAGAAACCATTGACAAGATTGCAAAATAAGAAAAAGAGGATTGCCTTGGCCATTTAGTGATATTTGGGTCAACATGCTGTGTTTTTGTACACCGTCCAGTAGGTGAAAGGATGGTTTCTCAGTGTGTGACACCAACTGTCAAACAATGAGGAGAAAGCGTAATGATCTGCGGCTCTTTTGCTGGATCCGGAATGAGCAACTTGCAGATTGAGTGGCAACATGGCAGAAGGGTGAAAGAAAAGCAACCTACAAGTGCAACACATTTGTGGGAACTTCTGTAAGTGTTGGGAAGATCTTTCCAAACAATATTATACAGTATTTCCTTTGAAGAAATAATTTTTGTCTCCCAATGTTTTTTTGTTCTATGCTTTAATTTCAGTGTACATTAAGGCATTACACTGGGTGAATTTCAATAAAAACTGGAAAAATGGAGGTGTTCTAAAACCTTTGACCAGAAGAGTAGGTGTAAATCACTTGTGCACTGCAAATGTACTACTCCAGAACATACACTTCCGTTCAAAAGTTTGGGGTCCCAGAAATTTCCTTTTTGTTTTCAGTGAAAAGAAAGAAATAGGAAATACTGGCATTGACAAGGTTAGAAATAATGATTTTTAATGGACAATAAAAATGTTGTCTTTCAAACTTTGCTTTCATCAAAGAATCCTCCAACAATTACAGCCTTGCAGACCTTTGGCATTGTAGTTGTATATTTGTTGAGGTAATCTGAAGAGATACAATAATGCTGCTCCCAAAACAGCTCAATAGGGTTGAGATCGGGTGACTCTGCTGGCCACTCCATTATAGACCGAATACATCTGACTGCTTCTTCCCTAAATGGTTTTTGCATAGTTTGGAGCAGTGCGTTGGGTCACTGTCCTGTTGTAGAAGGAAATTGGCTCAAATTAAGTGACATCCACAGGGTATGGCATGGTGTTGCAAAATGGAGATTCCTTTTTGTGGAGGCCAAGATTCCTTTCACCCTGTACAAATCTCCCAATTTACCATCACCAAAGCAACTCCAGACCATCATATTGCCTCCACCATGCTTGACAGATGGCGTCAAGCACTCCTCCAGCATCTTTTCATTTTGTCTGTGTCTGACGAATGTTCTTCTTTGTGATTCTGAACACCTCAGAATTAGTTTTGTCTGTCCATAACACTTTTCCAATTTTCCTCTGTCCAGTGTCTGTGTTCTTTTGTCCATCTTAATCTTCTTTTTATTGGCCAATCTGAGAAATGGCTTTTTCTTTGAAACTTAGCATCCTGGAGTCACCTCTTCGCTGTTGACATTGAGACTGGTGTTTTCCGGGTGCTGTTTAATGAAGCTGCCAGTTGAGGACCTGTGAGGCGTCTGTTTCTCAAACTAGACACTTTTAATGTATTTGTCCTCTTGCTCAGTTGTGCACTGGGGCCACCTACTCCTCTTTCTAACAGTTTGCGCTGTTCTGTGAAGGGAGTAGTACACAACATTCAACGAGAGCTTCAGTTTCTTAGCAATTTCTCACGTGGAATAGTCTTCATTCCTCAGAACAAGAATAGACTGGCAAGTTTCAAAAGAAAGTTCTTTGTTTCTGTACAGTCTTAGCCTGTAATCAAACCCACAATTGCTGATGCTTCACACACTCAACTAGTCTAAAGAAGGCCAGTTTTATTGCTTCTTAAATCAGCACAACAGTTTTCAGCTGTGCTAACATAATTGCAAAAGGATTTTCTAATGATCACATAGCCTTTTAAAATGATAAACTTGGATTTACAACATTAACAATGTCTACACTGTATTTGTGATCAATTATTAGCCATTTTAATGGACAAATAATGTGATTGTCTTTCAAAAACAAGTACATTTCCAAGTGACCCTAAACTTTGAATGGTATTGTAGTTTTTGAACGAATATTTTAAATATTCATTACACTGGATTAAGATCAAATAATATGCTATGTATCTATTCATGAATGGGAACACATAACTTTGACTCTTTACTCATTGAGTCTGAAATTGATATCAAACAATTGCTATTAATTTCAGACTCAATGAGTAAAGAGTCAAAATTTAAAAGCTTCAGGAAAAAAAGGCAATTTAAACATTTCAGCTTGAATATATTTCTTCAGTAAAAATGTGTTCTGTGTTTTATGTATGGTGTGATAGTGTGGAAGGTTTTTTTTTGACATTTCTTAGTGGTTCTTCTGTTCGTGTTGTTTTGGGGATAAAAAACAGTTCTTGTATTTTTCCATGTGTGTTTTAAATAACTGTCACGACTCCCTCCCCTGGGGCTCCCCCTGCTGGTGCGCCTGGGCTCCGGCGGTCGGCGTCACCGGCCTCCTGAAGCCACCGCCCCCCTTCCCCTCTGCAATCACAAGGCGCACCTGTTCATTGTTGTGTGTGATTAGGTTAGGTATATGTATGTCTGTTGGTTAGGAGGGAGTTGTGGGTTATTGTTTGTTGGCACTGTTCTGTTCGTCGTATGTGTTCTTATTTACTGGGAATCCTGTTTTGCCCAGCATTGACCGTGCCCGCCTGATTTAGGCACCCTCCTACGCTTGCTTAGCCTTCAATAAACGGTCGCAAGCTACCTCCCTGCGTGTGACTTCTACTTCCACAGACAGAATGTGACAATAACAGAAAATTAAATAGATATTTTTTCTGTATTGTTCTAATGAATTGTTCTTCACACATGTCACAAGCCAGCTGAATTTTTAGGGGCTCTATAGGGTTCTGCCAGCTAGCAAATGTGCATCTGGAATTTGGTTGAATTTCTGTGTTAACTGTGAATACAATGATGTATACTGTATACTACTCTATATGAATTAATTAAAATAAAATTGTCCTCAAGACTGCTCTGAACATTGTGGCAATGAAGAGAGGCTGATAAGAGGGTGCCAGGTTTCAGCTATAGTCTGAAACAGGATCATCCATCTGTATTTTATGTGTTGCTTTCTCCAACTATCGTGTGAGGTACCACATGTACAGCCCATCACAGGTGGAGAAGGTCAACAGACTATTTGACATCTTACCCTGATACTTAGTTGAAAGGTGACAATGTATTGAAAATTTATTTGTCACACCATGTACATAAATTGTCAGATATTATTGCAGTTGTTGTCATAAGCAGATCTGTGCAGTTCATTGTCAACAACTCACAAATAAAGTCAGAGAAGAAAAAGCAACAAGGAATAACAGAAGTCAGATTGAAGCTTTTACTATCCCTATAGGAAAAAACATTTATTTCCAAGCTACTGTGTAATTTTACAGCCCCCTTTCCATGTATACATTAGATTTCTAATCAGTAAATGTATAATTCCAAATGTCTACTTTTTTATACAAATGATGTTAGATCTGTAAAATCACACATTTATTCAGTCAATCAAATGTATTTTATAAAGCCCTATTTACATCCTGAGTTGTCACAAGTGTTTTTACAGACACCCAGCCTGAAACCACTAACCCTAACCCAACGAGTTACTGCATTTATTTCACCCAGAAACTCAACAAACGCAATCATAGAAGAATATTTACTTTAATAACAAATGTATGATTTAGCTCCAGAATCCCAAAGGGTTGATTTTACATGGTAAACCAAAGAAGTAATACGCCATGACAGCTGTGTAGACAATGAGGATGATGAGATAGATGCAAAGACAGATCATGTCCACTTTGTTGGCAAAGCAATGGTTTCTTGTAGTTTTGTCATCTTGTGCACTAATGTTTTTGAGAAGCTTCACAAGCTTTTGTAGGGGTTTATTCTTCTTTTCCTTTGAGTCTTTCATTTCTATTACAGAAATGTTAGTCTCAGGTTCTACAAAATGTAAATGAGAGAAAACAAAGGGTGTTAGGAAAGCTACTTTGAAGAGAGTTTACCAAGTTACAATTTATAGAAAGTGGTGAACTGTCTGATTTAACTAAAGCTAGAGGGTCAAAAGGTTGTGCATTAATTCAACAAACAATGCTTGTTTTGTTTACTTGGGGCACCAGTATAATGGGATGCAGTAGTGCGATTATGACATCATAGACAGGTTACGGTATTCTGCAAAGGTTTTAGGCCATATGATAACATTGTTTAAAGCTATTTATCTGGGCAATAAGTGTGTATTTCCTCATAAAAAGCACTATATAACATTAGAGTACAAATGAACATCAATGCAATAAAAAGTAAAACAAACTGTTGTTTTGTTTGGTTCTGTGGGCTGGACCAGTGCCTGCGACACATGCACTTCAATGTCAGTTTGAATCTGGTCCTCTGCTCTTTCATATAAAACTCTCCCCTCATTTTTTCTGTACTTTCCTGTCAAAATAAGGCATTGAGATTCCTGAGAAAAAAAGTAACAACTTTCATGGTAGGTAACTGATGTCTTGTGAGATGGTTAGATACCTTATAACAGGCATGGGTAACTGGCCGCCTGCGGGCCGCTTGCGGTCCCCACCCCCTCTTTTTGCGGCCCTCGGTGTTTTTTTTTTAATCATGTTTGACCGTAAATTTGTTGTAAAGTTAGTATTGGAACCAACAAAATCTATGCTGGAAACAAAACATGAAATAGACTGGAAATATTTTTTTGCATGTTTACACAAAGCAGTAATTTCAGGGTCTATGAAAGCTGTTGTGATGTTTTTCTAAGTGTAGGTGAGAGTGTGCTGATGTTTGAGCCATAAAACACTTGATGATACCTATTACAGAAATATCAAAGAAGTGAAAACATCCAAAAAACATATAGTGTTTAAAGGGTTCACGCGTTTAATTACATGGCAGTGAACATGCTGAATCCCAGGAGAGATGAGCAGAGCGTGAAAACGGCACGTTGTTCAATATTTTAAAATTGTCCAGATGTACGTGAACTAGCATCAGACCTAGTTTATTTTTAATGTATTTGTTAATAAGTTAATCTGCGGCCCCCTGTTGACTGCGGCCCCCTGATTTTATTCCAAGTTATCTGCGGCCCGCTGATGACCAGTACATAATATCTGTGGCCCCCACCCCCATCTAGGTTGCCCAACCCTGCCTTATAAGATATCAATGACTGTTTGGACAACATATGGACTAGCCTGTTTCCTACTTTTTATTGTATTTATGCTTATTTGTATTTGTTGGAATGTTATATAATGTTTAAAAGCAAATAAACACTAACTGCCCAAATAAATACCTTCACACAATTTTCTCAGTTGGCCTAAGACTTTTGCACTGGGCTGTGTATTTAAGCAATAAGGCACAAGCCAGTGTGTCCAACATACCAATGCTAAGAGCTGTTTTTAGAACTGAATACCAAAAAAACACACCAGATTGATATAAAAAAAAAACTTGTTACCAACATAATTAGAGAGTTAAATCATTTTTGTCAAATCCATGTTTTATAAAACGACGCATCAACTGTTTATAATGCTCTGTGGGTAACTCACAAAAAAAAGTGTACCTTCATCCCCATTTTCTCCATTGTCTTTGCCTTTAAGATTTGTGTGTTTGGACTTGAAGAGGCTGCAGGGAAGTAGAGTGCCACACTTAGCCAGACGTGTGACCACCATTGACTGCAATGTGCTCAACACCAGGATGATTAAACAGAATGCAAAGTGATGTTCTGTAGAGTACAATGAGAGAGAGACAAAGAAACAGAGATGTGTGTTATTTGAAAGGAACTGAATACATGAAACTGCCACTGCTCCATACCTGGTTATCTTTTTCCAGTCACACATTGCCATCCTCCTTGACAATGGACCAACTAATTGACCTTTAGCATTGAAAAAGATCTAACTCGATAGATGTATTGGCAACATTTCAAGCTAGTGTTGGTGTGAGCTTAAGGCAACTTCACTCCATTCCATTACTGTACCCCTGTTAAAACAACATGCTGTTTAATTTTCTTGTGTTACACACTGGACACTCACGAATAATGGGGCTGCATTGGCCTCCTCCCGGCAGAAGGTTGCTCAGCAAGTTGAGGAACATGACAAAGCTCAGCATCAGTTTAACTTTGAAGCCGATGCGATTGCCCAGCGGAAGGGCGTAGCTGACCACATCAGCCAAGGTTATCAGTATACTGGGCAGGACCAAGGACAGGAAAGGGTTTTCAGACCGCATTTTCAGCGACACCTGTTAAATCGGACAAGTAGGCCAGTCAGAAAAAACATGCGGTACCTAGAAAGGGATCTAGAAAAGTAGAGAGCCTGGGATGTGTATCTCAACACAACTTTTGAAAACACAAAAATGTTGATTAAAGCATAATGCCTCTTTTGAGTGTAAATGTTTTTTATGCTTCACCATTAAAATAAAGGAATAGGGCCGAAGGTATCTACGTATCTATCCGTGTAAATGCAAAACATGTAAAAACTATTTTATAAAATCACCAAGAGCAATCACTAACCAATAGATAGTTGCGATCATTCCTTCCTCCTTGAGCAGTAAGTTCCACTGCTTCAGTAAGCCAGTCCCTGCTGCCTGCCCTAGTTATGTTCACGTCCTCAAACTTCAGCAGCATGCCACATCCTGGAATGGTACATATATACAACCCCGTTTCCAAAAAAGTTGTGACGCTGCGTAAAATGAAAATAAAAACAGAATGCAATGATGTGCAAATCATTTAAACCCTGTATTCAACAGAAAATAGTACAAAGACAACATATCAAATGTTGAAACTGAGACATTTTTTTGTTTTTTGATAAGTATATAACCACTTTAATTTGCTGCCAGCAACACATTTCAAAAAAGTTGGGACAAACTCAACAAAAAACTGGAAAAGTTGTGTAATGCTAAAATACTAAAGCTGGTGGAATATCACACAACGAATTAGGTCAATTGGCAACAGGTCAGTAACATGATTGGGTATTAACATATCATTCCAGAGAGGATGGGTCTGTCAGTAGTAAAGATGGGGAGGGGTTCACCACTCGGTGAAAGACTGTGCAGGCAAATAGTCCAACAATTTAAGAATAACATTTCTCAGCGTAATATCGCAAAGAGTTTGGGGATCTCATGATCTACGGTACATAATATCATTAAAAGATTCAGAGAATCCAGAGAAATCTCTGTATGCAAAGAACAAGGCAGAAAACCAATATTGTATGGCCGTGATCTTCGGGCCCTCAGGCGGCACTGCATTAAAAACACACAATTCTCAGTTTCAGCATTTGATATTTGGTCTTTGTACAATTTTCTATTAAATATAGGGATAAATTATTTGCACATCATTGCATTCTGTTTTTATTTGCATTTTACACAGCATCCCAACCTTTTTGGAAACAGGGTTGGATTTACAGCCCTCTACCAAGGACCGAATTGGCAATGAGTTCTACAGAATACTAAATTATGCAGGAGAAAAAATTTTGCTAGAAGTCTGAAGGAGATGTCATGAAGGGAAGGCAGTTGTTTTCAGTAAACAACGGCCAAAGATCTTTGGTAAGCAAAGTGTCATTTAGCAGAATGTGAATTTTAATTATGCACTCACCATTAAGTGCCCACGCATTGATGGCAATGGCACAGTCATCCGAAGCAAAAGGGTACTTGTACAGGTTGACCTCACACTGCACCACAGTGTTCATGATGACACTGTGCTCTATAGTCCCGTTGCTGTGCACCAGCAAATCCTGGTTACCGTGCTTTGTATTTGTTTGCACCCTGGAATTATGAGAGGTGAAGAACAAACTAAGAAAATTCTTCCGTCAGCCCCAAATAGTTAAGTACAGAGCATATAAGTTGTACTGTACTACAGTATACAGCTCCGGAAAAAATTAAGAGACCACTGCATCTTTTTCTTTCCTTTCCAAAAAAGTTGAACAGAAGGTTTAAAATTAAGAGACCACTGCAAATTGAACGCTTCTGTTCCTCACTCAAAACTTTCCTTTTCAACTTTTTTGGAAAGGAAAGAAAAAGGTGCAGTGGTCTCTTAATGTTTTCCGGAGCTGTATCTCACTGACTTCTGTCAGTTTCACTTGCTGTATAAAAGATTGCCACTGACTTGACTGTAAAATGATAATGCATTAAACATTATATAGAACATTGTAATGTCTTGTATGGACTCACCCATTAGCAACATGGAGATCGGGAGTCCAGATTTTCCTGACAGGCAGAACCACTGTATCATACTGATAGACTGATGTGTCCCATGATAAGTCTGGGTCTTCCCAAGACTGTATGTAAAACATGGTATTGTTACAAAATATCACTTTTACTTGAAGCCTAACAGTTGCTTATATTTGTATACCTTTTTATTCATAGTAAAATAAAACTTTAAATTATTATGATCTGTAAATAAATTGCAGAGAATGGATTCTTTTTACAGCAATTATTGTTACCCATTCATACAAACATGCTATGTTGAAGATTTCAAGAAATGCTGCAAAATCCTCCTGGCTCTGACCCACAAGCAAGCAACTCTAAAGCTAGTGTGGCGATCTGGATTTTCGGGTATAATATATACTCAGCTTTGGCTTAAAACCTGTGGAAAGTGGGTCTCTCCAAGTGTTGTACGGCATTGTTTTTCTTCTTCAGGGAATGGAGTTTAGAGTTCTGATATTACAACTCTCTGAGTGTACTTACCATCATGACTTGTAGACAGCTTTTAAAGCGGAGGTTTTTAGTGTCCTATTTCGAGGAACATAATAAGCAAATTACATAACACAAATGTCAATCGGTTATCACACTGTACAAAAAAAAGGAACAAAGATAGAGAAAGGCTCTTACGACAGACAGCGTTTCGTACACTATTAGAGGCACACGGATAATTGAGGTACACTGTGGAGACTGTGGCTGACTCCAAGCTTCTTTTTCTATCAACATGTTGGCCAGACATCGACGAGTCGTACAGGATGATATGGTTACACTGGATGAAGCGTCTTCACTTAATGAAGTGGATGTGTTGAATGACGGGTCAACACTGGATGAATTTGTAGTTGTATCGGAGGTTTGGAATGCATTAGATGTAGTAGAGGATGCGTTGGATAGTTGGTTGGCTGGAGTCACTGGACTAGCTGATGTGGTTGAATTGGATGGAGGCTTTGCAGCAGATACTGTGGAACCAGAAACCGGTATTTCATTTAAGAAAACTACACCAAAGGTGCTTTTTAATAAAGAACAACAGAACAGGAAAGAGTTTTAAATATGTGTTTTAAAATAAGCAAACTACAAATTTAGAATAAAATTTGTGCTTTGTTTTTTAACAAATAAGAAAAAAAACAGGAAAGGCATGGTGGTTGCCTGCGGAGCAGCAAGGGCAACGTCCTATCCTCTACCCAGTGATCAAACCCTACATCTCTAACCAAGTTCTTTCACTCTGTCACCTTTGCATTCACCCCAATTGTGGAACCTGCTTCCCTTGAACCCAACGCCTTGCGCCGTTGTTGTACTATAGCAACTCCTTGTGGAAGGTTTGGTGCCTGTGAGCTGCATTGTGCTTATTGGCTGGGGAATGGGTCCACCTCAGCGCACGTGTACTGGAAGAAACTTTCTGGTTAAGTGAGCAGTGTGTTAAAAAGCAGAATGGCTTGGCGAGCTGTGCCTCGGAGGTAACAATTCTTTGACTGTCCTGGGGAGTTGTTGTGACGAGGCATGGTCGTAATCCAAATTTATACATGAAAAATGGCTATGTCGAGTCTCCAGAAGGAAATATAAAAATAAAGTTTGAATGGCTTTACATAAGCAGACACTTAGGCCCCCAGCCACTATGGGGCGCCTGATCCCCTATTATTACTATTATCATTGTTAGTGGGGGTTTTTTTGTCTAAATTTAGTTATTCAAAATAAGGATTTGACATGTGGTTGTGGGTGAGTAGTTTTTGGTTGTGTTGTTCACTGGCAGTAACTGAGGTAACCATGGCAGCTGACAACAAAATCCTCTTCATTCACTTTAATTTACACACATACTCAGACCTTGATGAAATGGGGCTTTCCCGCCCGTTGCTCTGCTTTTGGACAACATTAAGGGACACAATTATTTACAGACATTTACAGGCAAAATTGGTAGAATGTGACCATGTGCAGCTGTGACTTCAAAGTAGCCCTTTAGCTCCCCAATGGCCCTGTCAGTCTATTTCCACACCATGTGTTTGACGGGCTTGTCAGTTTTTGTTTCCGTTTACACACAGGAATGAAGTGGAACATCACATGGTCTGAGTGACCCAGAGGAGTATTTAATAGTGCTGTAAACATCAGCCATGATGGTCAATATAGAATCTGGGTCCTCAACCGGTAGCTGTTGCTCTGTGGTCACACATGTGCTTGGCGTTATTCCATATCGTAGAGCAGGATTCAGACAGAATACTGACCTCGTGGCACCAACCTTGGATGACTAAAAAGCTTACAATTCATCCTTTCTATTCATTGAACTCTTCTGGGATACGATCCACCCATTACAGCTGGAAGATAAATCCACAGCAGCTTCCGTAATGGAGTCAATTGACCATGACCCCGTAAAGTAGAAAACAGACGTGAGAGAGAAGTCCTTTTTTTGCTTTCATCAGAAGTTGTATATTTTATTGTAAGTCAGCACACGTTGAAGAGAAAAAGACATGGAAGAAGGTCGTGGAGTCCTTGTCATCTGAATCAAGCTAGAGTCAGGGAGGTCGTCGGTACTTCACCATTGAACGATGACATAATTTCAGGGCAGACCCAACTGGTAATTTGTCCTTAATAATCAGTATCTCATTCTGAGTGAAAGATATCTAAATGTTTGTAGTATCTCTGTTAAACAAGAAGGGCGTAAATAATGTCCCCTGCCAAAAAAATATAGAGATTTGGAAAAGTAATCTTTACTTCAATCTTAACACAAAGTGTTATACTGTTTGGGTCAATTGTTTGCAGCATCCATGACTGCCTGCATAATGCTAATGATATTTATACTTCACGCACATTATTAGGCAAGTGAGTGTTCTGATCTTATCACCATTTCTATGCATATTTTCCAACTCCAAACCATATAAACTTGAATGCTCATTGGATTGAATCATTTTCAGGTGATATGTATTTGTGTAATAAGGGAGGGTGTGGCAACAGTGAATAACACCTTATATCAAGGTGTGCATAATTATTAGGCAGCTTAATTACCTCAGGTAAAATGGGTCAAAAAAGAGATATAACATCTTAAAATAACTTTCAGATGGATGCAACACTCTTGATATAGCTGAACTATTGAGGCGTGACCACCGGACTATCACACGTTTTGTTGCGAATACTGAATTGCGGCGCGAAAAATGCATGGAGAACAAAAGGCACAAATTAACTTATGAGGTGGTAAATGACTTGAAAAGATGCAAACGTGAAGTTACTAGGAACTTATTGTCCTCCAGTGCCACCATATTGCAGAACTGCAACCTACCTGGAGTGTTGAGTAGTACAAGGTGTCAAGTGTTCAGAGACACGGCCAAGGTCAAGAAGGCTGAAACACGACGACCATTGAATAAGATTCACAAGTTGAAGCCTCAAGATTGGGCAAAGAAATACTCGACAATTTTTCAAAGGTTTTATGGACAGATCCAATGAAAGTGACTCTTGATGGACCAGATGGATGGGCCTGTGGCTGGATCACTAATGGACACAGGGCACCACTTCGAGTCAGGCGCCAGCAAGGTGGAGGAGGGGTACTGGAATGGGCTGCTATCATTAAGGATGAGGGAGTTGGGCTATTTCGGGTTGAAGGTGGACCGAAACTCAAATCCCAAACCTACTGCCAGTTTTGGGAAGACACTTTCTTCAAGCAATGGTACAGGAAGATGTTCTCAGCATTCAAGAAGGCCATGATCTTCATGCAGGACAATACTCCATCACATGCATCCAAGTACTCCACTGTTGGTTAACAAGCAAGGCCCACAAAGATGCCCGAATAATGACCTGGCCCCCTTCCTCTCCTGACTTAAATCCTATTGAGAACTTCTCAAACATGAGATTTACAGTCAGGAAAGTCTATACACTTCTTTGAACAGCATTTGGGAGGCTGTGGTTGCTGCTTCAGCAAAAGTTGATTGTGAACTGATCAAGAAACTGACAGACTCCATGGATGGAAGGCTCATGGCAGTTATTGAAAGAAGGGTGGTTATTTGTTACCCTTACTATAAAAATTGAGAATGAACAAGTGAGTTGGGAGAAATTATTTTTGTAATGCAGTTGCCTAATGATTCTGCACACGAACTGTTGCCTAATAATTGCACACACTCTTGTAGTCCCGCGAGAAAGACAAAACCCACTTTTGCCATTTTGAATTGACTGAGAGCATTGCGTTTGTTCAACAATAAAATTAATCCTGAGGAATATGATTTGCCTAATCATTGTGCACGCAAACTAAATACAATCAAATTCTGCATTGACAAACCATGGATCATGTTACTTTATAGAATTTTTTTTTCTTTAATGAGGTAACCTGGGTAATATTCTGCAAATTCTAGAAATAGCCCTAGCAATGGAATATAGAGCTTTATAGGGATCCTTTGGTATGGGAAGTAATTTGGCTCCCAAAAGGCAATTGCAAAAGTGGTACAGTATACAGTACAATGGTGTCTATAACTAAACCTGATACTCTTACACAAGTCCATTACCACTACTTTATGAATTTTAAACACAGGTTTGCACTGTACGGGAATTAAAGGATTTCATTATTTTAGTTCATTGCATGCTAGGTACAAATTGAAATTTGACATACTGCCACCCAACCACTCTAATTTCAGTTTGGGTTTAGTTGCTTTGTCAGTTTAGGCACTAGCAACCTTTTGGTTTCTGGAATAAATACATTTTAAAAATAATATTAAAAATAATATTATTATTTTAATAATTATATAAATACATATGTTCCATTTCTTTACAGGCAGCACCACCAAGCAATGTGACAAAAACTGGACAGAGCAAAACAACTTTGGAATATCTCATATTATGAAAACTGTGTGTGATAATTGATTCTCAATAGTATTTGCAAATAGATAATAAGATGTTTTATTTTTCTAGTAACTGTTGTTTTTGCAATTGTTTCCTGTTTCAAGTACAATAAAATGGAGCCTAATATCTTACCTGTCACCAAGAATAGAGAAAAGAGATGTGTCATTGCGCTGTGGTCCATAAGTCTCATCCCTGCATGTCCAGTTACAAAGCAGTCAGTTGGGCATTAGTGCACAGTCTTAGTCAAAATTATTGAATTTTTTTCCCCAATAAATATAGAAGAACTGAAAACCTACCTCGAGCTACTTAGTGATCACCAGTGTTCACGTCCTCTCTGACCAATAACACACCTGGGAGTACCCTTATAAAGGCAGCTCTAGGACATGTTGTCACAGAAGTCTGAGCCCACACACACCCACAAACTGCTTACAAGTGAATCGGATTGTTGATTTAATACAATATGTTGTTGGCCATAATTCCAAAATAATGAGTTAATTTTAAAGCCATGTAATTAATACCTGTGTTTGGTCAGAAGCACTATACACCCACCTGCAATTTAACCCTTTGGTCGACCATGGCTATTATCATATTGTTGAGCTTACAGACAGCATAGTACAATAATTCAACAGAGATTAAGTAGGTTTATTTAAAATGTGGTCATTCATCGGTATAGTACAATGAATTGAGGTTTCTGTGTAAAGCTCTTTCTGGCTAAAGGAGAAAGGATCTCTTCACTGGTGGTGAATAAAAAAACTTGTTTAGACAGCTGGTTGTGGACTAATTGTCTGGAGAGCATTAAACTATTGAGCTTTAGTAGGTCTGTTTGTTTAGGTCTTTCCTTTGAAGAGCATTTTTGGAACTGCTGAAGAGATGTTATTGGAAGAGAATAGTAAAATGTCCTAACTAAGCTGTAATGTTTAGTTTTGGGGGAGGGTGGTTGTGTAATTTCTTTTGTATTCTAGCTTAATAGGCTTTATTCTGTAGAACTAATGTAATATTACATTTCGTTTGGTTATCAACCAAATATCAACTTTTAAATCAGAGGTACTCCAGTTTGTCTACACATCAATAATTGATTTGTTTGGTAACACTTTCCGTTGAGTTGACACTTATTACTATGTAACTGCAATGTAAATACATATTAACTACTGTATTAACAACAGTGTAATCCCACAGGTATTACATTGAAATTACAATAGAATAACCATTTATCGGTATAGGTTATTACACTTCCAAAAAAGTAATTACAAAACATGCTGTGGCGTGCTATTCCGAGTCTGTAATTCCATATGATTTTTGTTTTAGTAAGTACACAATGTCTTGTTAAAGAAATAAAACATTGGAATTACACTTTTCCAGTCGGCTCTGTTGCACCATATGAATAACTAAGTTATGAATAACTATTTATTATGAATAACTATTTATTATTTAAGTTTAAAAAATAGAGTAAGTAATGAAGAAAAGTTGTGGAATGCGTCTTTCTCCGACAAACATTATAGGCTAATTTCCCATGCTTTCTACCTGGCTACAATGTTTTCTATAGACAATCAAATATTATGTATGAACAATGTAATTATTTTGTAATTAACTGTCTGGTTGAAATGTTGTGTTTAATTTGTACCTAAAATATGTAAAATTATTGTATTTCATGGGTTTGATGTATTCAGTATTTTTTTAAGTGAGTAAGTCCACTGGAGTCCATTGAGAACCACTTTTACCTCATGCAACTGCTAGGGAGAACTAACGAGCACAGGACCACTATGTTTACGGAGTAGGCTCAGGCGACATTCTCTTATCTTATTGAGAAGCCAAACCACAGCAAACCATCACAATCGTTCTGTCATAATATTTATCCTGTTTAACAGGTTTGTTAAGTGTCAAACACAAATTGTTCATAACCTGTATTAATCTAACATTTTTAGATTAAATGTTAGAGCCGGCCAAGAAGAGTGAATGTCTCTTACTGAGTGAGTGAGTGAGTGAGAGAGTGAGTGAGTGACCCTTGTTAAATAACGTAGTGGTTAGAGATGCGAACCTGCAACCAATAGGTCCTGCATTTGAATCTCATCACAGTCAAAGCAAATTATGCATTAGCTGCTTACAACCTTCAGTAGTGCGTTATAGTAAGCCTAAAATAAAACTCTTTACCATTATGTTGCGACTATTTCTGGTGGATTTTTGAAGTATGCATCTGTGTATGCTTTTTGGGTCAGGATAGAAAAAAACTTCGCTGGCTACAACCTTCAGTAGCTACATTATAGTAAGCCTAAAATAAAACTGTTCACGGTTATATTGCGACTATTTCTGGTGGATTTTCAAGTACGCATCCATGCAAGCTTTTTGGGTCAAGATAGACAAAAACTTTGCTGGCTACAACCTTCAGTAGCTATGTTATAGTATGCCTAAAATAAAACTGTTTATATTGCTACTATTTCTGGTGGATTTTTAAAGTACGCATCCTGGTTAGTAGTTGACAACAATCTTTTGGCAGGTTTTGAATTACATATTATGTAACTTTTATTGCGTTTGGGTGCACTAGCCTGTTTGTGCTATCCGAGAAGCTAGCTATGCTAGCGTTATGAACATCAAATGCAAGGAAAAATGGTACGCACCAGTTCTGTATTTTTCCTTTTATATTGCACTCAGAGATTATTTGAGAATACTTGTATTGTAATTAAGATGTTATAATATTCTTTTAGCAGGATTTAAGTTATTCTATCTCAAAGCAGCTAATTAAATGCAATTTAATGTACTAAGTGTTTTATTGTCTTAAGTTAAAGTATTAATGTGGAAAGCAGATGTCTGTAATATTATTGAAGTATCTTTATGGTCACATTCATTTTTCTAAAGGCATTTTGTAATTGTATGCTTAGCTAAATGTGTTCATATTCTTTAGCCAGGCTTTGGATTTGTACAGCCGATGGTGAGATTGTGTATGTGTGAAATCAGGATATTTGTTTGTAATGTAAATGATTGCATTTTATGTTCTCAGAAAGACAGAACATAAAAGAGAACTTTAATAAAACTTAAGAAGCATTTCCTAAACCAGCACAATAGTTCTCTCATGTGGCACACATTGTACGCAATTACTTCCCAAGCGAAGTCCTTTCATTCTATGTTAGGTCGGATCTTAGATTCTTGATTATGAAAATACAAACTAAAGACAGTGTCATGTTCTCACGTGTTGAAAACAACTGCTTAACCCTGAAAACCTATTCATAGTGAAAAACAGAGTGATTACCAAAGTCTACAACCAACACTTCTAATTCTGAAATGGAAAGTGTGCTTGTGGGGGGGGGGGTATTAGGGGTGGATATTAGTTCAAGATGGTTACAACAGTACCCAAAAACTTTTTATGAGATTATTTCAAGTTCAAAGTCAAGTTCAAGCTCAAAGTTTATTTATCAAATGCATCGAATAACACAGCGTCATCCTGCACAATGAAATTCTTGTGACATGGCACACGACATATACAGTGGATATAAAATTTCTACACACCAGTGTTAAAATGCCAGGTTCTTGTGATGTAAAAGACTGAGACAAAGATAAATCATGTCAGAACTTTTTCCACCTTTAATGTGAACTATAACGTGAACAATTCAATTGAAAAACAAACTGAAATCTTTGAGGGGGAAAAATTAAAAATAAAAAACTCACAATAACCTGGTTGCATAAGTGTGTACACCTTAAACTAATACTTTGTTGAAGCACCTTTTGATTTGATTACAGCACTCAGTCTTTTTGGGTAGGAGTCTATTAGCATGGCACATCTTGACGTGACAATATTTGCCCACTCTTCTTTGCAAAAGCGCTCCAAATCTGTCAGATTGCGAGGACATCTCCTGTGCACAGCCCTCTTCAGATCACCTCACAGATGTTCAATTGGATTCAGGTTTGGGCTCTGGTTGGGCCATTCCAAAACGTTAATCTTCTTCTGGTGAAGCCATGCTTTTGTGGATTTGGGTGTGTGCTTTGGGTCGTTGTCGTGCTGAAAGGTGAACTTCCTCTTCATCTTCAGCTTTCTAACAGATGCCTGATGGTTTTGTGCCAAAATTGCCTGGTATTTGGAACTGTTCATAATTCCCTCCACCCTGACTAAGGCCCCGGTTCCAGCTGAAGAAAAACAGCCCCAAAGCATGATGCTGCCACCACCATGCTTCACTGTGGGTATGGTGTTCTTTGGGTGATGTGCAGTGTTGTTTTTGCGCCAAACATACCTTTTGGAATTATGGCCAAA
>JACXGI010008315.1:0-33987 GCA_016801175.1 Esox masquinongy
TTTCTGAGATACAAAATTTGGGGTTTTCATTAGTTGTCAGTTATAATCATCAAAATTAAAAGGAATAAACACTTGAAATATATCAGTCTGTGTGAAATGAATGTATACATTATACAAGTTTCACTTTTTGAATGGAATTACTGAAATAAATCAACTTTTTGATGATATTCTAATTATATGACCAGCACCTGTATATATACCGATCAGCCATAACATTATGACCACCTGCCTAATATTGTGTAGGTCCCCCTTTTGCCGCAAAAACAGCCCAGACCCATCGAGGCACGGACTCCACTAGATCTCTGAAGGTATTCTGTGGTATTTGGCACCAAGACGTTAGCAGCAGATCCTTTAAGTCCTGTAAGTTGCGAGGTAGGGCCTTGGATCGGACATGTTTGTCCAGCACATCCCACATATGCTCGATTGGATTGAGATCTGGGAAATTTAGAGGCCAAGTCAACATCTTTAACTTGTTGTTGTGTTCCTCAAACCATTCCTGAACCATTTTTGCTTTGTGGCAGGGTGCATTATTCTGATGAAAGAGGACAATGCCATCAGGGAATACCGTTGCCATGAAAGGGTGCACACGGTCTGCAACAATGCTTAGGCAGGTAGTACATGTCAAAGTAACATCCACATGAATGGAAGGACCCAAGATTTCCCAGCAGAACATTGCCCAAAGCATCACACTGCCTTTGCCGGCTTGCCTCCTTCCCATAGTGCATCCTGGTGCCATGTGTTCAGCATGGGCACCCTGACAGGTCTGCGGCTACACAACCCTATACACAAAAAACTGCATTGCACTGTGTGTTCTGACACCTTTCTATCAGTATCAGCATTAACTTTTTCAGCAATTTGAGCTACAGTAGCTCGGCTGTTGTATCGGACCACACGGGCCAGCCTTCGCTCCTCACGTGCATCAATGAGCTGTCGGTTCACCGCTTTTCCTTCCTTGGACCACTTTTGATAGGTATTGACCACTGCAGACCAGGAACACACAATAAGGGCTGCAGTTTAGGAGATGCTCTGACCAAGTCATCTAGACAACACAGTTTGGCCCTTGTCAAAGTCACTCAAATCCTTACGCTTGCCCATTTTTCCTGCTTCTAACACATCAACCTTGAGGACAGAATGTCCACTTGCTGTCTAATATATCCCATCCACTTACAGGTGCCATGATATCAAGATTATCAGTGTTATTCACCTCACCTATCAGTGGTCATAATGTTATGGCTGATCGGTGTGTGTGTGTATATATATATATATATATATATATATATATATACACTCACACACACACAAAGTTGGACTCGTAGGTTTGCATATCCTGGCAGAAATTGTGAAATGATGGCACTGATTTTGAAACTATGACTGATCACGCAAAAAAATGGCTTTTATTGAAGGATAGTGATCATATGAAGCTATTAATTATCACATAGTTGTTTAAATCATGATGATAGCAGAAATCACCCAAATGGCCCTGAGCAAAAGTTTACATACCCTTGCTTGTTTGGCCTTGTTACAGACACACAAGGTGACACACAGGTGAAAATGGCATTTAAAGGTTAATTTCTCACACTTGTGGCTTTCTAAATTGCAATTAGTGTCTGTGTATAAATAAATAGTCAATGCGTTTGTTAGCTCTCATGGATGCACTGAGTAGGCTAGATACTGAGCCATGGGTAGCAGAAAAGAACTGTCAAAAGACCTGTGAAACAAGGCAATGGAACTTTATAAAGATGGAAAAGGATATAAAAAGATATCCAAAGCCTTGCAAATGCCAGTCAGTACTGTTCAATCACTTAATAAGAAGCGGAAAATTCGAGGATCTCATGATAACAAGTCATGGTCAAGTAGACCAAGAAAGTGCCAAAACTGCCAGAAGAATTGTTCGGGATACAAAGAAAAACCCACAGGTAACCTCAGGAGAAATACAGGCTGTTCTGGAAAAAGACTGTTGTGGTTGTTTCAAGGAGCACAATACGATGATACTTGAACAGAAATTAGTTGCATGCTCGAGTTGCCAGAAAGAAGCCTTTACTGCACCAATGTCTCAAAAAAGCCCAGCAACAGTATGCCCAACAACACCTTGACACGCCTCGCATCTTCTGGCACACTTTAATTTGGAGTGACAAGACTAAAATAGAGCTTTATGGTCACAACCATAAGCGTTATGTTTGAAGAGGGGTCAACAAGGCCTATAGTGAACAGAATACCATCCCCACTGTGAAGCATGGTGGTGGCTCACTGATGTTTTGGAGGTGTGTGAGCTCTAAAGGCACGGGGAATCTTGTGAGAACTGATGGCAAGATGAATGCAGCATGTTATCAGAAAACACGTAGACAATTTGCATTCATCTGCACGAAAGCTGCGCATGGGACGCTCTTGGACTTTCCAGCACGAAAATGACCCTAAGCACAAGGCAAATTTGACCCTCCAGTGGTTACAGCAGAAAAAGGTGAAGCGGCCATCACAATCTCCTGACCTTAACATCATCGAGCCACTCTGGGGAGATCTCAAACGTGCGGTTCATGCAAGACGACCAAAGACTTTGCATGACCTGGAGGTATTTTGCCAAGACGAATGGGCAGCTATACCACCTGCAAGAAATCGGGGCCTCATAGACAACTATTACAAAAGACTGCACACTGTCATTGATGCTAAAGGGGGCAATACACAGTATTCAGAACTAAGGGTATGCAGACCTTTGAACAGGGGTCAGTTCATTTTTTTCTTTTTTACCATGTTTTGGTTTATGTTTTTGTTTTTATTGTGCCATTCTGTTATAACCTACAGTTGAATAAGAATCCCATAAGAAATAAAAGACGTGTTTTGCCTGCTCACTCATGTTTTCTTTACAAATGGTACATATATTACCAATTCTCCAAGGGTATGCAAACTTTTGAGCATAACTGTATATGGTACATTCATACATATAAAGTACAAGTCAAAAGTTTGGACACCTACACATTCAAGGGTATTTCTATATTTCTACTATTATCCACATTGCAGAATAATAGTGAAGACATCAGAACTATGTAATTACTAGTGCTGTCAAACGATTAAAATAATTAATCACGATAAATTGCATAATCTTCTGTAGTTAATCGCGATTAATCGCAATTTTAGAATGTGTTAACATTTTGCTCTTAATACACACTTTTCTGTTTAAAAAGCAGTGCATTATGGTAAAGACATACTTTGTTTTATTGCAAACTATGGACTGTGTTTGACTTGCAATTAAATAAATGCAAGTTGTTAATGCCCTTAATTTAGTTTAACATACTTACAACGTCAGTCCATAACTTACCACAATAACTGGCTGTATCTAAATGTAGCCAATGCAAATCTAAATAGAATATAGCCATCTCATATTGTTTTCTTGATTAACGCACCAAGGACAATTACTGCTACGATAGGCTACTGTATAAAACACATTTCAGACCCAATTATCTGGACAGCTACATGGTGTGCAGGCATTTAACCCATTGAATCACATCCAAGCTGGTCAAGGTATTGTTCTTTGATGTTTAGGCTAAAATGTGGTTAGAATGGGGCTTTAAACATTAGATTTCCTGAAAGATGTTAGCCAAAACCAAATACTTCATAAAGTATCTCTATGAAATTTTTCCCAAATTCAACCAAACGCATGAGGTAGGCTACTTGAATAGGCAATGGCATAAGGTAGTCATGGTGGCTATAGATGTTATATACAAACATTAAATTAGGTACATCTGTAATTCATGCAGAGCACAGTGGTTTGCTAATTTCACTATGAGAATATGCTTTGGTGGAAACATTAATGATTAGCTCAGATTAGCAAAAACATTAAATAATGACAACTTACCATGCCTCAAGCAAAGTGTTAGCAGGTGGATTCATGCAACAGAGCTAGGGGAGCCATGGCTAGCATTCTCGTTTGATGGGTTTTTGTAGTGAGACTGGGGTGCAGGACACAAGGAGAGATATTCCCATTTCCTCACATCCATTGCACAAATGGATGTGTAGCCTACTAACGTGTTTTTACGCTGTTGTTGTTAAACTAGTGCCGCTTAAACATGATTCACGCCATGAACGGCAACTCTCCAAAGATATATTATTGAATGGCACCGAGGCTCAAAAATTAAAAATGTGTTAACGGTGACAAAAAAAATGAACGGCATTAGGTATTTTAAATTAATCGCACATGTTAACATGTTAACTTTGACAGCCCTAGTAATTACACATATACAATCAAGAAGTGTTAAATAGATCAAAACACATTGAAATCTCTCAACCAGGTTCATTCACTTGGAATTTATTTCAATGAACAGGTGCGCTTTGTTAAAAGTAAATATGTGGATTTTTTTCGCTCTTAATGAGTTTGAACCAACCAGCTGTTGTGACAAGGTAGGGTTGTTATACAGAAGATCATCATTATGTCTGTACTGAAGTAGTCCATATTATGGCAAGAACCGCACAAAGACATGAAGGTCAGTCAATGTGGAAAATTTCAAGAACTCTGAATGTTTCTTCAAGTGCAGATAAAAACAATCAATGATATGATGAAACTTGCTGCTATAGGAAAATAAGACCCAGAGTTACCTCTGCTGCAAAGGATAAGGTCATTAGAGTTACCACCCTCAGAAATTGGCAATTAACTGCACCTCAGATTGCACCCAAATAAATACTTCACAGACTTCAAGTAACAGACATCAACATCAAACATTCAGAAGAAACTGCATGAATCAGGCCATCATGGTCAAATTGCTGCAAAGAAACTACAACTGAAGGACATGGATAAGAAGAGACTTGCTTGGACCAACACGCACGAGAAATTGACATTAGATTGGTAGAAATCTGTCCTTAGGCCTGATGAGTCCAAATTTGAGATATTTGGTTCCAACCGCTGTCTTCGTGAGTGTGGGTGAACGGAAAAACCCTGCATATGTTGTTCCCACTTTTAAGCATGGAGGAGGAGGTGTGATGTGGGGGTACTTTGCTGGTAAAACTGTCAGTAATTTATTTAATTCTGTAATTCAGTAAAAGCAAATTGGTCAAGGGAATACTTTGGAAGATAAAGTATGTTAAGTGTTATGTGGATCATTAATTGAGTAAAAATAGTAGTATCAAATAGGCATTTCCTTAAGGATTTTTCCTTTTCATTTACCCTGTTGAGATTTCTACTACAGCTAAGCGATTGCAGCTAGAAGTTTGAATCCTGGTTGCGGCATTGCAAGGGACACAGCAGAGGGTGGTGCAAATTGAGGTAGATGTCAGACAAGGTTGCCATTTCTCATCACGCTATAACAACTCCTTGTGACAGGATGGACACTTGCAAGCTCAGTCCTGATAAGTGGCAGGAGAATTATAGACCTAGCAGGTTCCCTCACAGACCTAGATATATTCTTTAGTTGCAGGGCACGATGTTGGCAGCACTTCAGCAGTTAAAAGAACAAGTAGAGGTTGATTTCTATTTGTTTCTGCGTGCGGAAATAGGTTCATGGAACCTAGCTAATCAAAAGTCTAGATAAATTGGGAAGAAATTGCTCTCCCTGTCATATGCATGATGAGTAATTATTCAGGAATTGATCCTTGGGGCATCAGTATTCAAGTGGGGATATTTAATTAATGATGTGTCGGACTAGACTTCAGTCTTCTTCAGTCGAGGTACGGACAACATTGTTAATACTTTACAACCATGCTTTCATGAAATAACTTGATACACTATAATATAAAGGCATTTTCATTATTCTTAAGGGTAAATCATTTTACTCACTAAATTTCAAGAAATACCTATTACAACCTAACCTGTTTAACCCAAAGTTATGGGTCTTTAGGAGCTTATATTAGTCAAAGGTAACTCAAGTTATTGAAGAAAAGAACAACTCTGAACTTGGGCTATACCCGTTAGTAACTAATGGACTGAATCATTCGCTCTGAGTAATAGAGAGTGAAGTTCGGTGAGTCACTGTCTGTGGCAGATGCTTCATTTTTCTTCTGATTGAGCAGCAAAAGATGACCCACTTGTCCATTACTAATCAATACTGTAAAACAGCCAGCGCTTCACTTTTATCGCCCACCGTGGCGCCTGGTCGATATCTTAACACACCACCATTTTGTTGTCTGCCAAGGACATGGCTGATTGCTATTGGATTTGTGATGAGCTGAAGTGTGCAGCACTAAGCTCTAATTGTCTGGCAGATTAGCAAGTAAAGCAAGGACTTCTGCCATCATGCCTCCTCTTTTGCGAACATGCCCTTCCCTGGTACTCTCATGCAGACAAACAAAAGCATGCACATGAATACACATATAAGCTTTAAAATGCTTTCACCTCTAACACATTGGGATAGGTGTTTAGAATAAAGGAAACTTGGTAATGATTTACTTCGACAACATATTAATAACTCATTCATTACACATCTATAAGCATTTTAAAAGATGACTGAAATATATCTATAGGATATTTGTAGCACATTCAAGTCCCGCTATTACCAATTGTGAAATAAAATGCTTATCAATAAAGTAGGTATCAGTAAAGGCTCTGCATGCAGTGCAAATTCCAGTTTAAGAATTGCATGTTTTTCTTTTTAGACTGACATCATTAAGGGCAGGGCTTCCATTGGGATGACTGTTGGTGAGGGCCCAGAGGTAGTATAAGTGTTTTTTCCAGGAGAGCATGAAGTCAACTTAATTTGTGTTGCTCCTTTTATGTTCTTCCTTCTACAGTGTGGGCAACATTTGCTTCACAAGCTCAATTCACTCTGAAAACAATATAAATACTCATACAGGGGCCAAGTCAAGGGGACAGTTTGGGTCAAATCTATGTAATTGTTCCCTCATGCATTGCTTTCAAACATCCCCCTCTGGGAGACACAGCTCAAGGAGGGCAGAGAGAGAAAGGGAAGGGAAAAATTAGTAGCCGGATCAGGAGGCGAACCCAGGTCCAGGTCAAGAGCCGAGCACACTAACCACTCAGCCATCTAGCTGCATACTAGATACTGCGCTCTCACTGATAGGAATCTGAGTGAGAGAGGAGCCCGGCATTTGCACACGCGGACGTTGCATCCTGAGTGGGGACGTTTTGCCAAGGAGACGCCGGGTAGTGTAAACAGGAGTGTTTGCATCAAAAGGAACAGGCAACGCTACGGAGGCCAGAGCCGACGGCGTTACCTGACGTTTGACCTTATCACAGCGAGCGGGTTGAGAATTCACTAATGTTACGTCTGTAAGCCCAAGTGAATTCTCAGTTAGCTCGGTAGACCACGAGTCGCGGGAGAGGGAGGAGCCCGGCAAAAACGAAAGCGAACGTTTCACTGAAGGCGCATGAACGCTGACATGGTCCTGCCGGGCTGAAACATGGGAGCGGCACGCTCAGGGCTGGCAGGCAGCGGGATGGGAGACGTCTCTGAACCCGCTAGCCGGCGCTTATGTTTAAGGGAGGTGGCGGGTAGGGAGGACAGAGTAGTTATACGTATAACTCCCTGAGAGGACTCACTACCCTGAACATTGCTAGCAGAGCTCTTACCATTACACTGAAGAGGGAAGGGAATAGAGCATGCACAAGCAAAAACATTAAACAATCTACAGGCTACAGGGCGAAATTGAGGGATAAGCCGCTCATTTGCGCCACTGCTCATATCCAACGGGGCAAACACAGAGACAGAGCGAACGCTCGCTGAGTCTCCAATAGCCACCGAAGGAGGCAAACTAAGGCATGTAAAAGGCCCAAGTGGTTTAACAGGCTCAGACACCGCCTGAGTCTGCACAAAAGCACAACTTACACCTAAGCACCATTTAGTTCATTTATTAAAAGAAACTACTTGTAGGGCAGAGTCTGCGACGCCGTCAGACTCAGCCCTTGCTCTGGTGAAGGAGGAAGAGACGGGGGCTGTGAGGGCGACGTCGCCACGCACAGCCCGCTCCACGCCTAGTCAGGACGGTCTGGGTTTCTTAGACGGCCACGGAGTGTCCAGTCTGGGGGTGGGTTGCCTGCGTCGCATGGAAGGAGGAGCAGGAGCCGCGGCAGCCGGAGGAGGCGGCGCCGAGGCAGCAGAGGCGGCAGCAGAGACTTGATGGCGCTGTCGTCGCTTAGCAGAGGAGCCCGGGCGATGAGCAGAGGGTCGAGGAGCCGAATGGGAAGAGCGGCCAGCCAGAGGGAGGTGACGAGACAGCTCTTTACGTCCCTCGTCGGCCTTCTTGAAGGAAGCTATAGCCGTGTGAACAGCGTTGCCGAATAAGCCCACCTGGGACAGCGGTGCGTTCAGGAGGGGTGCACGATCGGCATTGCGTAAGGAGGACAGAGATAGCCAAAGGTGTCGGTGTCCGACCACGGAAGTAGCCACTGTGCGTCCGGCGCAAACCGTCAGAGCCTGGTTAAGGTGGAGGATACACTTAAGGTTCCCCGCTACCTCTTCGATGTCACGTGACAACGGAGAAGGTGAACGGTCCGAAATATGGGAAGCCGCTGACGTGAGGAGAGCAACGTTGTTCGCCGCGGGCAGGGCTTGTGATCCCAGGATGTAAGCTTTGTGCCATAGCTGCCCCGAATAGCGGTCCTTGGTAGACGGCAAGGCAGGCTTCTTCCCCGACCAGCCCCAGGAAGGCAGGAAATGCGCGGCTAGCTCGGGCTCTAGAGGAGGGACGGCCGAGCTAATGGGAGACTGCCTACCGTCGACTCTGGTGAAGGTAGCGTAGGACTTTACCGGAGCTCTGGCAGAAGCTGGGGAGGACCAGGAACCCTCGGTGAAAGCTTTAAAACCACGGATCTCAGGCGCTGGAGAATCCACCGGCTTGACACGTTCCGCCCAGGAGCCGAAGGCCATGTCGGAGTGTTCCTTAGGCGTAGGCAGAGGAGGCAGGGGCAGCTGAATACGTAGCGCTGCTCTCTCAATCATGCCCGCAAACTCCACGCGGAGAGGGGGCGGGTGGAGGGAAGCAGCAGAAGAGAGGTCGTCCTCTAGTTCTCCCCTGGAGAGAGGGAGAAACGCGAGACCCACCATCCCAACCCACGTGGGAAGGGAGCGGGTCTTTCTGAGTCAGAGGAGTCGAGTCCTGCGTAGGAGTGTCCTCCTCAGACATCTCGTCGTCGTCGCTGCTGGAATCCAACACGGCGGAAACGTCCACTTCCAGTTTGAAAAAGTTTTCCCTCTCTACACGTGTAGAGAGGGACAAAGCAGCACAGGAGGAGCAGGCCGGGGGTTGGTGAGACCCTCGCGAGCGTGGGCTGGTCCCAGGCAGGAAACACATGAACGATGAGTATCCTGATCCAGTGACAGGTCGGCGCAACGGCATGCGGCGGCGAAAAACTTCATCTTGAGATGTCGAACTAAAGAATGCTGATGACAAAAATTCTCAGGCTAAAGCAAAGGAAATAAGTAATCAGTAGAACTCAGCAAGCATTTGCTGAATAAAAAGGGAGGGCGTTCTCTGGGCTCATGGGTCCTATATAGGGGCAGGCGTGCCCCGATTGTCTGTCGCATCTTGCATAATGAGTTTTCAGTACGGCCGCTGACGCGGCCAGGGTAAACCACTAGGAGCTAAAGCCCCCCTAGGTGGTGGAGCTCCACGACATATAACCTAAAAGTCAGATACCGGTAACGTTACTTATGTTGAACAACTGAGTAAAAAGTGGAAAGCCTAGTTAATGGTTTGATTTTTTTGTTCATGCATCACACTATTCAGGAAATACAATCGTCAGAAGACCATTACAATACCGAAGAGGGACTAGAGATGAATAATACGTTTTGGACAATAGCTGAGAGTGAATTTAGCATAACCCATTTTAAGTCATCCAACAGCTAACCGCCTTTTATCTGTATACAAGCCAATGTGGGGCCATTCAGCACCGTGATAATGGCTGGATGCCATGCGTGGCTTTGAAACTAGATTAATTTCAAGTGCCAGAGAAACTTTGTGGTTCCTTGTGAAACAAGAATTATTGTTCTAGGGAAAACAGGTTTTAATGAGTCATACGGATGCTAGGCTTCCTCCCTGTCAAATTCCCCATATTCTACTGAAAATCATAGACAAATCTAAGAGCTATCGTAGTACTGTGCCTATCCGCATAGCTTTGTATGATATTTGTGGGCCACAAAGACCACAAACATACAATCCGTATTGAACATGCTTAATAGCTTATTTCACTAATGAACAGTAGATGTAACGTTAATGATCTGTTTGTCTAAATCTAGTACAATACATCAAATGTATTTTGAATTACTGTACACATGCACTGCACAGTTAATTAGGTAGACCACCATGTTCATTACAAATAGATCGCTCCTACAGACAGTGAGTCATGTGGACTTGGCTTACTCTGTAAAGTGTGCAGAAAGGAGTCGAGGAATTCAGTTAAAGTTGGATTTAATTTAAAGAATGGGCAAATGGGCAGAACAAGTGAACTTGTCAAGCAACTTGTGGTATGCATGAAAAGCCAATCCTGGGCTTTTCATACACAACAATGTCTAGAGTAGAAAGGGAATAGTGCAACAAACAAAAAGCAAGAAAAAAAAAGAAATAACAACAAAAGCACATTACAACTGCAATCTCTATGGCTTCCAAACTTACAGCAAGAACTGTTTCTCAGCTGCAACATGCTCTACAAGGCCATTTCTTGTAACACCTAATTTCCTGGATGAAGCGTGTTCTTTGTAGCCAGATGATTTTATCATATGCTGAGCAAGCGCTCTGCAATAAGTTGTCAAAGGGAGTGGACATTTCAAGTGCTTTTCTACAAGTTGTAAAAAGATTGGGTGCTTTCCTTTTCTTATTATGCAACTACAGTACCACAATTTTTTTATATTTCAGTATTGAATGAATAGTTGCGCATTTTCATTTAATAAGACCAAATATGTGCTTTCTGCCTTAGCAATTAGTGCCATTTAAGCGCAAGGAAAGGGCAGCGTTTTTGATGTTTTGTTGTTCATCCCCTTCAGACAAAATATAAAGAAACCCCACGTGCTGTGGTTTCAAATGTGAGGATAGTGAAGCTGAGTGGGCAGAACCAAGGAAAGGACGGAGGTCAAACCAAGCACTAGCTAGCAAGATCCTGTTGAGCAACATTGGTGTTCAATGTGTTTGTTAGCAGGCTGACCTTTTCTGCGTCTGTGACCACAGCAGCAACACCGTAACACAAGAACAGCACACAGCTCTGCTAATGTCTTAAATGATGGTAAATAGGCATATCATGTATCAAGAGCTAGCACTCTGCATCAAAATCTCAGTGTCGCCGGCTATAGTTAACATGTTGACCATTGCACCAGACCTTGGTTGACAGGACAAGGGGTCATTCTACAAACAGTACCCCTCGAGATCAGGTAGCAAAAGCCCTCAAAATACAACCCAGTTTCCAAAAAAGTTGTAAAATAGAAATAAAAACAGAATCCAAAGATGTGCAAATCATTTAAACCCAATATTCAATAGAAAATAGTAAATCAAGACAACTAATTAGGTTAATTGGCATAAGGTCACTAACCAGCGTAGGAATTTCACGACGGCCATGACAGCCATGGCTGTCGTTGCCCTTCACTGTGGCCATGATGCCCTGAAAGTCATTGTACGCCCTACGGCCACCATGGACTTTTTGCTCCTGCTACTGTCAAAATCTCACGGTCAGCAGTCGGTTTGTTTGTTTGTAAGTTTGTTTGTAGTTTGCAACTGAGAACAACCACAAGAACTAGTGACATGACTACATGCAGGTAAGCAAGCTAGCTAGTAATCGATAGATAGCTGGCTTATTTAGTTCTTAACTGAATCAAACCTCGCAGTTTTGGAAGGCGCGTTCATGAACAATTGGCAAGCGGGAAAGTTCCGAAATCTGAGTGGAAGAATACCAGAGAATACACCTGAATGCTTTTTGAGAGCTCTGAGAAGTAACGTTATGTTTGACATCACTAGACATGGCAGCGTTTGAGGTGAAAAATAAAAAAATGAAAATTACGTGCTCCGTGCATAAATAAGTTACTACATTTGTTTATTTAGGTCGTACTCATTAACGCAGGTGATTGCTTTTGTGTAACTGAGGTAATGTTAGCCTTCTGGCTAGCTAGCCTGAACGTTACTTAACTGTCAATACCGTTGCCTTTGGTGTCGACATGTGAACACTCCTAACTAAACATCTGAAATTAGACAAATTCCGGAATCTATACAAATTTTCAGGGAGGAGTAGATGTAACTTCAAGGATTAAAACAAGATAATTTTTTACTTTTTATGTGGAAAAAACATATACTTGATAATAAGTTATTATTCAAAGTAAGATATTAAAAAAGTGAATATTGTATGTTTTTATATCATGCATGTTTTTTCTTATCAACAAATCAAGTTGTTTATTTGTAAGCTCCAAATCCTCCTATTTAACTCAATGGCCTTTGTGCCCTCAACGTTTTTGTGACACTGAACGCCAAATGGCCTCGCCCCCAAAATTACAAAACTACAAGCCTGTCACTACATGACTAAAAAGAGCATCCAAGAGAGAATGAGTCTTTCAGAAGTAAAGATGGGGAGGGGTTCACCACTCTGTGAAAGACTGTGCAGGCAAATAGTGCAACAATTTTAGAATAACGTTTCAACGGAAATTTGCAAAGAGTTTGGGGATCTCATCATCTAAGTTACATAGTATCATTAAAAGACTCAGAATCTGGAGAAATCTCTGTAGGCAAGGGACAGGGCCAATATTGCATAGCCGTGATCTTTGGGTCCTCAGGCGGCACTGCATTAACAAGAAACCAGGTAAGCCTAGTTCAGCCGGCCCGCAATAGAAAGTGTTGATCGTGGCTGCCCTATCAAGAACCGAACCCAGGTCGCCCATGTGAAAGGCAGTTTCGTTAACCACTATGCCACAGAGCTGCACATTTGCTGGCTGTTTGAATATTTTGTTAGACACCATTAACTATTGTGTTAAACTGAGTAATGTTTCTTATTAAGATTACTTCCACCACAAATAGTACCTATGAACTGTATAACTTCTGCCGCTGGCCGTTTTAACAGCTTATTAGCCATACATGAATGACATTGATACAATAACTACTGTACCAATATAGGTGACGATAACGGATTTTTTCGTCAAGTGAAAAGACGAGAGAAGTTTGTCTATCCTGAAGAAATCCTAAGACATAATTCGAAAATCCACCAGACATAGTCGCAATATAACAGCAAACAGTTTCATTTTAGGCTTCCCATAACATAGCTACTGAATGTTGTAGCCAGCTAGGTTTTTGTCTATCCTGAACAAATCCTCTTTTACCACTGGCCGTTTTAACAGCTAATTAGCCATTCGTGAATGACATAGATACAGTATCTATCAATATAGGTGACGATAACTAGTGAAGGCCATTCGAGGCTTCATTAGCGTTATTTTAGCAGCAGGATATTATGCTGGCAGCACTCAGATTTTCTTTATCAGAATAAAAGCCAACATTGAAATGTATAAGGCAATATAGTTAACAATCTAGTCTGTGAAAAAGAACAGACAAGAAAAACATTGGAACAGACATTAAACATAAAATGTACAGACTAGATTGTCAACTATATTGCCTTGTATATTTCAATGATGGCTTTTATTTTGAAAAAGAAAATCTGAGTTAGCACGGCTACCATAATATCCTGCTGCTCGAAGAACGGTAATGAAGCCATGAATGGCCATCACTAACGATAACTGATTTTTTTGTCAAGTGAAAAGACAAGAGAATCCGGTAACCAGCGAAGTGTTTGTCTATCCTGAACAAATCCTCAAATCCACCAGAACTGTTTTATTCTAGGCTTCCTATTACGTAGCTACGTAGGGTTGTAGCCAGTTAAGTTTTTGTCTGGCCTGAACCTAATGCGTTTTGATGGTTACAGGAGGCGAACTTGGGACCTGTTGTTCCGGAGCCCACTTCGGTAACCACTACGCTATTTAACAAGGGGTCCTCAGTCAGTCAGTCACTCAGTAAGAGACATTCGCTCTTCTAGGCCGGCTCCGCTTACGCGGTCCGGCAAAAACAGACAGGATTCTGTCATGGTAATCACTGCATGGGCTCAGGAAAACTTCCGAAAACCATTGTCTCTGAACACAGTACATCCCTGCATCCACACGCGCAAGTTAAAACTCTACCATGCAAAGAAGAAACCGGACATTAACAAGATCCAGAAATGCTGCCAAGTTATCTGGGCCCGAGCTCATTTACGATGGACTGAGAAGTGGAAAACTGTCCTGTGGTCTGACAAAACAAAATTTGAAATTACTTTTGGGAATCATGGATGCCACGTCCTCCGGGCTAAAACGGAAAGGGACCATCCAGTTTGCTATCAGTGCACAGTTCAAAAGCCAACATCTGTGATGGCATGGGGGTGCACTAGTCCACATGGCATGGGTGACTTGCACATCAGTGAAGGCACCATTAATGCTCAACAATATGCACCGATCAGCCATAACATTATGACCACTGACAGGTGAAGTGAATAACACTCATAATCTCGTTATCATGGCACCTGTCAGTGGGTGGGATACATTAGGCAGCAAGTGAACATTCTGTCCTCAAAGTTGATGTGTTAGAAGCAGGAAAAATGGGGAGGCATAAGGATCTGAGGGACTTTGACAAATTGTGATGGCTAGACGACTGGGTCAGAGCATCTCCAAAACAGCAGCTCTTGTGGGGTGTTCCCAGTCTGCAGTAGTCAGTCCCTATCAAAAGTGGTCCAAGGAAGGAAAAGCGGTGAACCGGCGACAGGGTTATGGGCACCCAAGGCTCATTGATGCACGTGGGGAGCAAAGGCTGGCCCGTGTGGTTTGATCCAACAAACGAGCTACTGTAGCTCAAATTGCTGAAAAAGTTAATGCTGGTACTGATAGAAAGGTGTCAGATGTGGATGTTACTTTGACATGTACCATATACCTAAACACTGTTGCAGACCATGTGCACCCTTTCATGGCAATGGCATTCTCTGATGACACTGGCCTGTCATGGTGATGACTTGGCCTCCAAATTCCCCAGATCTCAATCCAATCGAGCATCTGTGGGATGTGCTGGACAAACAAGTCCGATCCATGGAGGCCCCACTTCGCAACTTACAGGACTTAAAGGATCTGCTGCTAACATCTTGGTGCCATATACCACAGTGCACCTTCAGAGGTCTAGCGGAGTCCATGCCTCGACGGGTCAGGGCTGTTTTGGCAGCAAAAGTGGGACCTACACAATATTAAGCAGGTGGTCATAATGTTATGGCTGATGGGTGTATACAGGCTTTGGAGCAACATATATAGCCATGCAGACAACATCTTTTTCAGGGAATGCCAAATCACATTCTGCACGTATTACAACATCATGGCTCCATAGTAAAAGGGTCTGGGTGCAAAACTGACCTGCCTGCAGCCCAGACCTGTCATCCATTGAAAACATTTGGCACATAATGAAATGAAAATACGAGAAAGCAAACTGTTGAGCAGCTGAGATCTACTATCAAGGAAGCAAGCAAGCAAGTTTATTTATATAGCACAATTCATACATAGAAGCAATTCAATGTGCTTTACAATGAAAAGAAAAATATAAAAATGCGATAACACTTTACTTGAAGTGTAGTGTCATAACATGGTCATAACTCTGTCATAACCATGTCATAATGTGTCATGTCAGCTGACATAACGTCATATCCTGTCATAACATGGTCAAGACACTGTAATGACACATTTTTAAATATGACATATATTGTGTTTTTTTATGACTGGTTATGACACCTACGCAAGTCTATCAAAACATAAACCATTCTGTAACACCAGTCTTCTTATAAACAGTATTTTTATATTACATTTCATCATGAATGCTATATATCAATATAATTATGCATGAAGTGATGTCAGATATTTACCTTCCCCAATGCAACATTTCTCATGACTACGATGCCAGCAGTAGATTTCAGGAGCAGGATACAACATCCTCTTCTTGACTAATAACCTATCAAGTTTGTATGATTATGGTAATGATGCTTCTCATGTGACAAATAGCTAACATGAACCCTACATGGCCAAAATTCAGACAGCTTTGTTTGCAAAATCTGGTCTGTACCCATCAATAACCGGGATCAATCAGCAAAACAGTGAACAACTTTCACGGTTCTAGATTTTCGGATATGAAAGTTGATGTAGTTTTTTAAAATAATTAATATATTTTTAATTTAAAAAATATTACTATTGTATATAATATCATTAATATAATTCTCATTTTTATTTAATTATCTAGTTTTTATATAATGTATACTACATTTTTTATGTGAAACAGAGAGTATGGCCTACTTGGTAAGGAGAACTGGGTGATTTCAAAACATTTGGTTCAAGTGGGTACAGTGACCATGTACAGAGACCATGCTCCTGATCTAAGTGAAGTTAATGCAGAAGTTAATTTAGATTATAAAATGGTTCTTGGTAGAACCCTTTTATATAGTGTTTGAGTTAGAACCATTTACAGGTATTTTTTTTGAAGAAACTTATATTGAACCCTCGGCAAAGAGTTATTTAAACAAGATTCAATTTAGAGGACAAATTGAGGAACCCTATATGGTTTTACTAACTTTCATTTTAGTAAGAATGCACTAGGCCCAGCACAGTGTTTCCCAATCTGCCTCTTTTTAGTTTCTGATTATCAGTGTTTTACGTTAGTCAAGTGTGTAAGTAAGGTACAATTTTAATCAGGTTTGTGAATGCTACGGCAAAAATAAAATCATGCACCCCTTTATAGAACCAGAAAACTCTGATTAGCATTTGTGGGAAGAAAAGTAGTTGGGTTATTTTCAAAGCTGTTTTATTGGTCAGTCCTAAACAAAGTAAACCGTTTACAGGTATTTTAGGGTTAATTCAATGTCATTTCAACCTGCAATTGAAGGATGGGTTTATTGACCAATCACAAGCTCTGACTTTGTATAGACCTCTAGCCTACAGTGGATATAAAAAGTCTACACACCCCTGTTAAAATGCCAGGTTCTTGTGATGTAAAAGAATGAGACAAAGATAAATCATGTCAGAACTTTTTCCACCTTTAATGTGACTTATTACGTGAACAATTCAATTGAAAAACAAACTGATATATTTGAGGGGGAAAAATAAACAACTTACAATAACCTGGTTTCATAAGTGTGCACACCCTAAAACTAATACTTTGTTGAAGCACCTTTTGATTTTATTGCAACACTCAGTCTTTTTGGCTAGGAGTCTATTAGCAAGGCACATCTTGACGTGGCAATATTTGCCCACTCTTCTTTGCAAAAGCGCTCCAAATCTGTCAGATTGCGAGGACATCTTCGGTGCACAGCCCTCTTCAGATCACCCCACAGATGTTAAATTGGATTCAGGTCTGGGCTCTGGCTGGGCCATTCCAAAACGTTAATCTTCTTCTGGTGAAGCCATGCTTCTGTGGATTTGGATGTGTGCTTAGGGTCGTTGTCGTGCTGAAAGGTGAACTTCCTCTTCATCGTCAGCTTTCTAACGGACGCCTGAAGGTTTTGTGCCAAAATTGCCTGGTATTTGGAACTGCTCATAATTCCCTCCACCTTGACTAAGGCCCTGGTTCCAGCTGAAGAAAAACAGCCCAAAAGCATGATGCTGCCACCACCATGCTTCACTGTGGGTATGGTGTTCTTTGGGTGATGTGTTGGGTTGTTTTTGCGCCAAACATACCTTTTGGAATTATGGCCAAAAAGTTCAACCTTGGTTTCATCAGACCATAACACATTTTCCCACGTGCTTTTGGGGGACTTGATGTTTGTTTTTGCAAACTTCAGCTGGCCTTGGATGTTTTTCTTTGTAAGAAAAGGCTTCCGTCTTGCCACCCAACCCCATAGCCCATTCATATGAAGAATACGGGAGATTGTTGTCACATGTAGCACACAGCCAGTACTTGCCAGAAATTCCTGCAGTTCCTTTAATGTTGCTGTAGGCCTCTTGGAAGCCTCCCTGACCAGTTTTCGTCTCGTGTTTTCATCAATTTTGGAGGGACGTCCAGTTCTTGGTAATGTCTCTGTTGTGCCATATTTTCTCCACTTGATGATTACTGTCTTCACTGTGTTCCATGGTATATCTAATGCTTTGGAAAGTCTTTTGTACACTTCTCCTGACTGATATCTTTCAACAATGAGATCCCTCTGATGCTTTGGAAGCTCTCTGCGGACCATGGCTTTTGCTCTGAGATGCAACTAAGAAAATGTCAGGAAAATCCTACTAGAACAGCTGAATGTTATTTGTGATTAATCAGAGTCACTTTAAATGATGGCAGGTGTGTAATGACTTCTATTTAACATGCGTTTGAATGTGATTGGTTAATTCTGAACACAGCCACATCCACAGTTATAAGAGGGTGTGCACACTTATGCAACCAGGTTATTGTAAGGTTTTTATTTTTCATTTTTCCCCCTCGAAGATTTCAGTTTGTTTTCAATTGAATTGTTCACGTTATAGGTCACATTAAAAGTGGAAAACGTTCTGACATGATTTATCTTTGTCTCATTCTTTCACATCACAAAAACCTGGCATGTTCACAGGGGTGTGTAGACTTTTTATATCCACTGTATGTCAATTTGAATTGGGCATTGCAATGGCTCGCCCAGTCAATTCATTCTTTTTTCAGTTCGCCCGTTTTGCTCCTGGCTGGCAGTAATAAATTGAAGGTATGCAAATAAGCTTTTGGTATTTTTCCCCAAGATGATTATCTAGCTTACCTGTAGCTAGCAGTATTGTCCTGGATATTCATACAAGTTAACATATAGCCAGCTAAAAACATAACGTAACAAATGCACAGTGCTGACTAACTGCTACCTATTTGCAAGTTAACATTATTACAATACTGTAGGTCACTGTTTCCCAATCCTGGTCCTGGGGACCCAAAGGGTTGCACATTTTTGTTTTTGCCCTAACACTCACACACCTGTTTCAATTGTTGCCCTACCACTTACACACGTAACTGACGTAATCAACCTATCATCAAGTCTTTCATTTGAATCAGGTGTGTGAGTGATAGGGCAAAAACAAAAACGTGCAACCCTTTGGGTCCCCAGGACCAGGATTGGGAAACAGTGCTGTAGGTAGTTAGCCATCTAGCAGATTCGAAAAATAAGTTTTCGAACAGTTCACATTCTTGTTAGGTAGCTATCCAGGCCGAGCGGCAAAGGTTGGCTTAGTTTGTTAGTTTGATGCCCATATGTAAACGTATCAATGATGTTGTAGTGATGGTTGGCGCAAAGTCTGTCAGCACAATGGATGGAGCGCGTCATCGAAGTGTGTTTGTTTTCGTAGGTGGGCTATGGGTACATAGGTAGCTGACTTTGGTTTCCAATAAACACAGAACAAATTGAATTGCATGGAAATATCGAACTTATTCTATATTTAAAGCTATAGGATGTATGTTAGCAGTAAACAGTAGCCTGTTTATTACCATCTGTAGCTAATTATGTTAACTAAGGCGTATGCATTGCAGCAAACATTTATTTTGTTAGCTCGTGCAGGAAATTGCACGTAGTTAATACCTAGACCATAAAAATGTAAGGATGGCCGCAAACAAACTGTATTTAATTTTAACTATAAATGTCCTTGTTTTCCATGAAAACATACATGAAATTAATTATATTAGGAAATATAGCAAAATGAATTTGTAATAGTCATAGACAAGGTTAGAAATAATTAATTTTAATTGAAATAATAATTGTCCTTTAAACTTTTCTTTTGTCAAAGAATCCTCCATTCGCAGCTTTTTCAGGCTTGCTGACATTTGGCATTCAAGTTCTCAAATTGTTGAGATGATCTGAAGAGATTTTACCCCATGCTTCCTGAAGCACCTCCTACAGGTTGGATTGGCTTGATGGGCACTTTTTATGTACCATCAGGTCATTCTGCTCCCACAAAAGTGCAATAGGGTTGAGATTTGGTGACTGCTGGCAGAAAACCAGCTGACTGCTTCTTCCCTAAACAGTTCTTGCATAGTTTGACACTGTGCTTTTGGTCATTGTCCTGTTCAAGGAGAAAATTGTCTCCAATCAAGCGCCATCCACAGGGTATGGCATGGCATTACAAAATGGAGTGATAGCCTTCTTTTTTCAAGATCATTTTTACCCTGTACAAATCTTTACCACTTTACCACCACCAAAGCACACCCAAACCATCACTTTGCCTCCACCATGATTGACAGATGGCATCAAGCACTCCTTCAGCATCTTTTCATTGGGTCTATGTCTCATGAATGTTCGTTGTGATCCAAAACATAGATTTTTCTGTCCATAGCTTTTTGTCTAGTGTCTGTGTTCCTTTGCCCATCTTGTTTCTTTTTATTGGCCAGTCTGAGATATGGCTTTTTTTTGCAACACTGCCTAGAAGGGCAGCATCCCAGAGTCACCTCTTTACTGTTGATACTGAGACCTGTGTTTTGTGGGTACTAGGCTATGAAATGAAGCTGCCAGTTGAGGATTTGTGAGGCGTCTGTTTTTCAAACTTGACACTAATGTATTTGTTGTCTTGCTCAGTTGTCCCACTCCTCTTTCTATTCTGGTTAGAGCCAGTTTGCCCTGTTCTGTGAAGGGAGTAGTACACAGCATTGTACGAGATCATCAGTTTCTTGGCAATTTCCCGCATGGAATAGCCTTCATATCTCAAAACAAGAATAGACAGATGAGTTTCAGAAGAAAGTTCTTTGTTTCTGGCCATTTACCATAACTGTTCACTAAAACACCCCGGTATCTCAATCCTAGCACTCCAGTGCTTGGATAAACTCGTCAGTCCTTTTGTGAGATAATACACTACATCAATGTCTAAACAGCAGCATAAGAATTTGCATTACTCGTCATCAGCCAGATTGTTACATTTACACAGAGGTTATTCCTCTGAGAACTTTATAGAAAAACGATTGGTAAAACATAGCAAAATGGAAGTAGAATAACAACGAAATAATAAAACATTGAATCAAAGAGAGAAATATAAAAATACATCAATAATAAAACATCAAAGAAGAAAATAGAATAAAAACGAATACAAACAGTGTGGTTAAGTTCAAGCGCTCAGTCATAGGCGCGTGAAAACAGAAGTGTTTTTAACTTGGATTTAAAATTGATACGTTTGGGGCACATCTTAGATCTTCAGGTAGTTTATTTCAGTTGTGTGCAGCATAACTGCTAAACGCAGCTTCGCTATGTTTAGTTTGCACTCTGGGCTCTACTAGCTGACCTGAGTTCATGGATCTAAGAGCCCAGCTCAGTTTATATTCTTCAAACATATCAGAAATGTATTCGGGGCCTAAACCATTCAGTGATTTATAGACTAAAAGCACCACTTTAAAATCTATTCTGTAACTGACTGGAAGCCAGTGCAAAGATTTAAGAACCGGAGTGATGCGCTTTGTTCTCTTGGTCCTGGTTAATATTCTAGCAGCAGCTTTCTGAATGAGCTGCAGCTGTTTTACAATCTTTTTGGGGAGTCCAGTTAAGAGCCTATTACATTAGTCAACCCTACTAGAGCTAAAAGCATGGGTGAGCTTCTCTTGGTCTTTTTGGGACACCAGGCGCTTGATTCTGGCTATAATTTTAAGATGATTGTATGCTGTTTTGGTGACCACTTTGATATGGCTGTTGAACGTGAGGACTGAGTTAATCAGAACACCAAGATTACGTACTTGGTTCCTGATTTTTAGGGCCTGAGAATCCAGCTCTTTACTAATACTAGTTATCTTACCTTTGTTGGCAAACACAATAATCTCTGTTTTATCTTGGTAACATTGTAGACAATTTTGGTTCATCCAGGTATTTATGTGCTCTATACAGTGACACAGTGAGTCTATTGAGCTGTTGTCATACGGTTTGTGAGCCATATATATTTGAGTATCATCTGCATAGCTATGGTAGTTAATGTTGTTGTTCTGTAGAATTTGGCCCAGAGGTAGCATATAGAGATTGAACAGAATTGGTCCAAGAACTGATCCCTGGGGAACCCCGCATGTCATAGCCACCCTATCAGATTCATGATTGCCAATGGTGACAAAACTCTGGCCATCTAAATAAGATCTGAACCAATTAACGACTGTCCCGGAGAGTCCTACCCAATTTTCCAGCATGTCTAGAAGTGTTCCATGATCTACAGTGTCAAATGCTGCACTGAGATCTAATAGAACCAGAACTGTTATTTTATCCGAGTCAGTATTCAGCTGTATATAATTTAAAACTTTTATCAGAGCCATTACACTACTGTGGTGAGGTCGGAAGCCTGACTGAAATTTATCTAAGAGACTGCTTGAGTTCACAAAATTGCTGAGTTGATTGAAGACGACCTTCTCAATGATCTTGGCTATAAAAGGGAGATTTGATACAGGTCCATAGTTCAGTACAGATGCATCCAGTGTTCTCTTTTTTTAATAGGGGCTTAATGGCAGCTGATTTTAGAGAAGTTGGGAAAATGCCTGATTGCAGAGAGCCATTAACTATTTGCTGTAGATACATTGTTGTAGTGTTAAAAATAGTTTTGAAAAAGTCAGATGGCAGTGTGTCGAGACAACATGTGGAAGCTTTAAGATGTCGAACTGTTTCTTCTAGGTATTTTTGATCAATTGTATTAAATTGCGACATAATAAAGTTATGTCTTGGTGGTCGTAGTGACCGTACAGTGTCATTGTTAGACTGTGTAGTTGTGATGGTCCGTCAAATATTTTTAATTTTTTACACACAAATTCATTACATTTCACAGTGGAGACGAGTTCTGATGCTTGTTGACCATGGCAAATAGAGTGTGGGTATTGTTGATATTCTTGTTGATTATTCCCGATAAATGTTGCTGTCTAGCCCTGCGTAACTCATAGTTGAAGATACCAAGGCTTTGTTTATAGATGTCATAGTGGATTTGAAGTTTAGTTTTCCTCCACTTACATTCTACTTTCCTATATTCTCTTTTCAGGGCGCTTACCATCATGGTGGTTCTCCATGGTGTTTTCTGTTTGCTCATAGTTTTCTTTACCTTTACCGGTGCAACACGATCCATGACATTCAATATTTTGGCATTAAAAATATCCAGGAGTACATCAACTGACTCAGCACTTATTGTTGGAGAGATAGCTATGGCTTCCATAAACTGAGCTTTGGTACTCTCATTAATGTACCTTTTATTAACAGAGTTAACAGAAACAAACATCTGGGGTGATTAGTGATACAAGAAAGACAGAAATGATCAGACAGGGCCAAGTCTTTAACCACAGAGGAAATATCGAGACCTTTGGAGATAACCAGATCTAGAATGTGGCATCGATTGGGTGTACGCTCTTCCACATGTTGAGTGACATCAAAAGTGTCAAGTAGTGCAAATAGTTGATTTGGCATTATAACATCCATGTGGATGTTAAAATCCCCCGTTATAATAAACAAGCTATATTCAGCAGATATAACAGAGAGTAGTTCAGCAAAATCATTAATAAAATTAGCAGAATATCGAGGAGGTCTGTAAATAGTAAAAAAAAAAAGAGGTATTCAAATGAAATCAAATTACCAAGTGTATTTTCTTTGCACTGGAATATATCTTTAAATAGGGCAGACGCTCCCCTCCTTTCCTAACATTTCGACATGCATTCATATAACCAAATGTTTCGGGTATTGTCTCGTTGAGAACAGTATTACAATCTTCTGTTAGCCACGTTTCAGTGAGAAACACAAAATCTAGGTTGTAAGATATTATAATGTCATTTACCAAGAATGATTTGTTGGCGAGAGATAAAGCCAGCTTAATAGAGATAATAGGGGTTCCTGGACTAGTAGGTTGACGTGTTACAGATAACAGATTAAACTAGTTTACTTTTTTTTTTTTTTACTATTCCTTCTATTTCTAATCAACATAGCAATAGATACCAAATCCAAGCTTATATTTAAAACAGTCGGCAATGCTATTTTTACAATAGCAAGGACCCGAAGCACATCAAGTATATTCTGTGCTCTGTGAAGATAAAGGACATGGCTGTTGAATTTCACTTTCAAAACTATAGCAATTGTTCTCCTCAGTTCCCAAACGCTTACAGAGCATTGTTAAAAGAAGAGGAGATGGCATGTTTATTACTGTGTTGCATGTCCCAACTTTTTTGAAATGTGATGCTGGCATCAAATTCAAAATGGGCATATATTTTTCCAAAAACAATAACTTTTCTCTGGTTCAACATATGTTATATTTGTACAATTTTCTATTAAATATAGGAATAAATGATTTGCACATCATTGCAATCTGTTTTCATTTGCATTGTACGCAGCGTCCCAACCTTTGGAAATGGGGTTGTACTTAAACTTATAAAAAGCCTGAACTTGCCTTACATAGATCTGATGGAGACCTCAATAAATACATATGTTCACAAGATTATTTAAGATGTGATTAAGGTACAATTATGTCCCTTATTTTAAAGTCAAACCTGTTGGGTGGAACTAAAATTCTAATTTGAATGTCAAAACATCAGTTGTTTTATTCAAAACACTGAACATCTAATACATAAATGTTAGTGTAAAGCAGTTGAACAGGTTCTACTCTTTCAGACCATTTTCAGGTTTTTCAGTTAAAAAAAACACTGACTGCAAATGTTAAATACCATTTTCTGTGAAGTTTGTATTAGAATACTACTTTCTATTTCATATAGCAAGCTTCCATTCCCCTATCACAAGAGGATTTACAGCGGATTTAAGATTAAGTTGGTAGCTCCCTTAGTTTATTTCACTATTAAAGGACTTAACAAAATGATGTTGACACGAACAGCACCGCTGATATAGAGGTGAGCGAGAGACCTCACTCTCACAGTCCCAGCATCCATACCATACATTTATTTCATATCATTCAGCTACAGTTTGAAACCTACCAACTTCACCAAGGCAATTATTTGCATGCACCCGTGAATGCTCTGCTGCGCTTTACTTAAACATTGGATAAGTAGCTTTACTTGAGAACATTTGCATGATAAAGACTTCACTGTACCCATAATATGTGAGCTAATGGGATCCAAATAGATATGAAGTAACTGAGTCCATCCAAAAGAAACAGTATTGTAAAACCTTTCATCTCAACATTATTTCCAGCCTAAGAAAAACAAAGAGAGTGCAGTTAAGGATATGGACATTTTTTCCATCACAGAGGCTAATCATTAGTATTGTTCTTCTCCAGTGTCAGTGTACAGTCTTTAATAAATGGATACGTGGGCTAACACTCAATGAGGATGGTTACATTTTAAAGGTGCAGAACATTTGGTTTAGTTCACAGGATTCCACTAGTTATTATGGGAAGTATAAAAACATCTGGGGTGTTTTTATGACTATTTCAGTCTATGATTTTCACAGAAATATGGCTACACAACAACATACCCGACAACGCAATTGGGCTAGAGCAGCACGACGTCTTGGTCTAGAGCAGCGGGGCTGACCGAACGGCAGAGGACTCTGGTAAGACCAGAGAAGGTGGGCTTTGCATTTATGTAAGCAAAGCATGGTGTACAAACACTAACATAACCGGGTGTCACTGCTCAACCCATCTGGAGTACCTGACGATTAACACTAGAAGCACCGAGCCATTCACACCTACTAGAATCGCCGTCAGGGGTTATTTTGACCAATGCGTGTTTTGAATAGGAGGGTGTTGCTGACACATGGCGATCGGTAGATGGCGCATCGTGCGTGTATATCCAATGGCAATGACACTATTAGCACCAGAAGAAGGACATTTGACCAAGAGGCACTTAAAAAAAAATTGTGTGGATGTGTGTGTGCATGTTTGTACAGTCAGGTTAGGGACCAAACCACCGTTGAAAATTGTGAAGCGAATAATAGCCTTGGCAAATGCAAATAGATGGTCTAAGATTAAATAACATGCACACACCATTGTGTATTTATGAACAACAGTTTGGCCTAAAAAACGATTTGAAAGTAAAATAAATTGTATGGCTTACCTTAAAATATTTTCTAATGTCGCGGTAAGTCATATAGCAAGCGTCGAAAGTCGGGATGCCAACATAAGCTATCCAGGCCAGGGTTTGCATTAGCCAGCAAATACCAGCTTTTAGCCGGTATCACGTGTAGTTGCCCCACAGATGAAAATAACAACGGCCAAAATGTCCGGGGGGAATATGCCAAATAAATAAATAAATTGATGAAAAGAATATTAAATAGCCTAATATTGTGTGATCTACATTTGTTGCCAATTAAACTTAAGACATGACTGTACTGACTGTTTGGTAATGTGACTAAGCAAAACGTGTTTCAATGTTGAATATGCAAAGGGACAACATATTTATATCCATACATTTTAATGGGCATTAACTAATTAGGAAATGTGGTTGGAAATGACAAAATTCGACTTACAATATTCCCCAAAATATTTTACACATACTAGGGTGTTTTTCTTTTGTTGATCAGAGTTGATGCGAAAAATTAGCGACTGAAACGTGTTTGTCTAATAATAATGTTGTGAAATTAGGCTACATTACGGTGCATGGCAAAACAATTCTAAACTAGGTTTAAACATACTGAAATTAAGAAGCAAACAAGTTTCAGTAAATGATCTGAGCCTACAACTTTCCACAGAGCATATCAAACATGCTTCTGCATGCATTAGATAGACATCCTATGGAAACGGTAATTCGTGTGGTATTTTTTGAGACGTTTCTAACATTGGCCTAAAAACCCTTATTCAGACTGGAAACATATGATGAATGAAGAAGATCGTTGTCTATAAATAATAATTGCGATCTGGCTCAAATAATTGTGATCAGGCTGTTATGAAATAATTGCAACAGCCCTAGATGTAGCCTATTATGCTCACCCCGCAAAGAGTGTGAGGAGTTAATTCTGCTGACTAATTTAAATAAACATTTGTTGGATCATAGCGTTTGTGTTTTATTGCTGTTTAACACTAGAACTGCCAAATGCCTACGCCAATTGGCTTTTGAGTTTGTAATTATAACAAAACTGCCATTTTGAAAGCTACACCCTCCTCCTTCCATAACATGCCTATATTACATTGTTCCATTGTCACAATTCTAAACTGACAAACAGAAAACTATTTAGAGACTATTGACCTGTTTTTTACCCTATTTTCTGACTTAATCCGCCAACAGCCCACTGCACTTAGCGTTGGTATCCAAATGGTACCCAGGCGCTAATCACCCCTCAATGAATGCATGACTTCAATGGATAAATGTGTGATAATCCCAGATGAATGATCAGAGTATTGGTTGAATTTGAATGAACTTACAAATGAAATACAAGATTTCCATGACCATTCAAAAACTTAATTAGGCTATTATTGAAACACAATACAAACGATATAGGCTACTTATCACACGTTACCGTTTTTAAGTAGGAGCTTGGGTTTATTGTGTAGGGTAATCCATCAAATGTAAATCTACAAATCTATTATGCTAAATAATTATTCACAAAATGAAATACCAAGGATATTGTTTACCAGTCACCAATTATCAATTCAACAAAGCTATTACACTTTACTGTTTTTATGTTAGGAGAGAAAGAGAAACGAAATCACGCACACATCATATCATGTCTCTCTGAATGTTCTCTGCTTATTTGACTGAAGATTAATATTCTACAAATGTATTAGGCTAAATAATTATTTACAAAACGAAATACCAACTATATTATTTACCATTAGAGCTATGCATTGGTGTTGAAATAAACACAATAACCCCACCATAACCCCCGGGATAGACCTGCAAAGACACGCCTTTCACATACAGTGAGGGAAAGAATTATATGATCCCCAGCTGATTTTGTACATTTGCCCACTGAAAAAGAAATGATTAGTCTATAATTTTAATGGTAGGTTTATCTGAACAGTGAGAGACAGAATAACAACAAAAAAATCCAGAAAAACGCATGTCAAAAATGTTATAAATTGAATTGCATTTTTATGAGTGAAATAAGTATTCGACCCCTCTGCAAAACATGACTTAGTACTTGGTGGCAAAACCCTTGTTGGCAATCACGGAGGTCAGACGTTTCTTGTAGTTGGCCACCAGGTTTGCACACATCTCAGGAGGGATTTTGTCCCACTCCTCTTTGCAGATCTTCTCCAAGTCATTAAGGTTTCGAGGCTGACGTATGGCAACTCGAACCTTCAGCTCCCTCCACAGATTTTCTATGGGATTAAGGTCTGGGGACTGGCTAGGCCACTCCAGGACCTTAATGTGCTTCTTCTTGAGCCACTCCTTTGTTGCCTTGGCCGTGTGTTTTGGGTCATTGTCATGCTGGAATACCCATCTACGACCCATTTTCAATGCCCTGGCTGAGGGAAGGAGGTTCTCACCCAAGATTTGACGGTACATGGCCCCATCCATCGTCCCTTTGATGCTGTGAAGTTGTCCTGTCCCCTTAGCAGAAAAACATCCGCAAAGCATAATGTTTCCACTTCCATGTTTGACGGTGGGGATGGTGTTCTTGGGGTCATAAGCAGCATTCCTCGTCCTCCAAACACGGCGAGTTGAGTTGATGCCAAAGAGCTCGATTTTGTTCTCATCTGACCACAACACTTTCACCCAGTTCTCCTCTGAATCATTCAAACTTCAGACGGGCCTGTACATGTGCTTTCTTGAGCAGGGGGACCTTGCGGGCGCTGCAGGATTTCAGTCCTTCACGGCGTAGTGTGTTACCAATTGTTTTCTTGGTGACTATAGTCCCAGCTGCCTTGAGATCATTGACAAGACCCTCCCGCGTAGTTCTGGGCTGATTCCTCACCGTTCTCATGATCATTGCAACTCCACGAGGTGAGATCTTGCATGGAGCTCCAGACTGAGGGAGATTGACAGTTCTTTTGTGTTTCTTCCATTTGCGAATAATTACACCAACTGTTGTCACCTTCTCACCAAGATGCTTTGGCGATGGTCTTGTAGCCCATTCCAGCCGTGTGTAGGTCTACAGTCTTGTCCCTGACATCCTTGGACAGCTTTTTGGTCTTGGCCATGGTGGAGAGTTTGGAATCTGATTGATTGCTTCTGTGGACAGGTGTCTTTTATACAGGTAACAAACTGAGATTAGGAGCACTCCCTTTAAGAGTGTGCTCCTAATCTCAGCTCGTTACCTGTATAAAAGACACGTGGGAGTCAGAAATCTTTCTGATTGAGAGGGGATCAAATACTTATTTCACTCATTAAAATGCAAATCAATTTATAACATTTTTTACTAAACTTATTCATGTCACATATAGGCTAGACAATTCATGTCACCTATAGATTGGCTGTGTAATTTTCATTTTGTACATTTGTAGGGCCTAATAAACGATTGAAAATACTATAGCCTGTGTTCATAGAAATAATCATTCTTTATATTCTTATCTGAACCTTTTTTTTCATATGACAACACCTTTAATACAAACACATTCTTATATTCTTCAAATTCATTAACAATTTTAAACAAACAAAATCTGTAATTCATTATTGTTTAGAGTATTCTATGTAGTTTGATAACAACCCATTAGATGAACTGATGCTCTGCTTGGATGGTGATGCTGCAGAGGACAATGTATATGCTAATATGGATGATTAGTATGCAAATGACGCCGAACGGTGTTCGGCTCTGGCGGATACTAGGGATCTGAAAGGCCTGGCAGTTCTAGTGTTAAATGTAGGCTATTATATGGCTATTTAAAAGACGTCTGGTAGGATATGGCTGGAATTATAACGGCCATATTGGCCGTCAAAAAAAAAGTATAGTGTAAACTCTGCATTAGACTATGTTCTTCCATATGTTACAGAATTCCTAAACGGGGGCATATGGCGTATGTCAGTACTTTTCAGGAGAGCGTTTTTTAAGAAGAAAAACATGTTCTGGGACATCCATTGTTGCAACTGCAGCGTACATACCATTGGATGCCTATGCTAAACTAGCAATTGAAGAACTGCAAGCTGTATTAATAAACAGCAAACCCAGAAGGAGCTTTTATTGTTGCAGGGGATTTCAATCACTCAAACCTGAAAACGTTTTTCCCCAAATTCCACCAAAATGTCTCCTGCTCCAGCAGAGGAGACAATACACTACACTATGTGTATACAAACATTCCAGAGGCCTACAAAGCTATTCCCCTCCCCCACCTGTGACAGTCTGATCACCTTTCACTGTTCCTAATCCCCAAGTATTTACCGCTCATTAAATGTTTGAAACCATCAGTGAGGCCAGTCAAAGTGTGACCAGAGGGGGCAGACTCACTACTACAGCACCAGTTTCAACAGACAGACTGGAGATTGTTTGCCACTCAAGCCAACCTTAACTCCCATATGGACATTGAAACATGCTTCTTCCATTCTGGATTACATCCACATCAGCACCAACAATGTCAGCACCCATAAACTAATAAAGACCTTCCTGAACCAGAAGCCTTGGATGAACAGAGGTCCATCAATTGTTAAAGGCACATGACGCTGCTTTCAGATCCAGTGATGCGGAGGCCCACAGCTCATCCAGGGCCAACCTGAAAAGGGGTATCAAGATGGCTAAACATAACAAGACTGCATATTGAGGAGCACTTCAACAACAACTCCAAACCCCGATGCATGTGGCAGGGGATAGGGTTAGCGAAAATTAGCCGCCTGACATAGACCTGCAAACCATGTCCAAGCGCTAAATTATTACCTATAGACCTCTTCTAATCTCTCCATGTCTTCTCCCCCCCCTCCTCTTTTCCTATTCCCTCCTCTACATCTTTTCTGTCCTGTCTTCTTATTCCTTCTTACTCCTTTCTTTCACACTTCCTCTTCGTCTCTTCTTTCTTCTCCTCTCTGCTGTCTCCTATCCCCTGTTCCACTCTGGCCTACTATCTCCTCTTCCTTGTCCCCTGCTGGCTCTTTACTCTCTGTACCATTCTGTCTCTCACTATCAAGACTCTTGTTTCTTCCATGACCACTAAAGTAATGCATAACCTTCTTAAAAACACAGAATATAACTTTCAAGAGATGGTAATAATCATCTTTCTCTTAATTAATAAGGTTATTCAAGTTCAAGTAAATACATAATTTAAATCTAACTTTAAAATAAAGTTACCTGAGGAGAATAACCTTATTAATTACTCTTGTCCCTGCTCCCCCTTTCTTTTTTTGCAAGGGCTTAATCTATTTACTTATCTGAAGAAAAATAACCTTGAAAACCGATAGATTTATGTTGCATTTAATGTTGGATGAACTAGCTATCATGGCAAAATAGTACTGTTAGTGTTACCTAGCCAAACTTGCTTTACCTAATGTCTGTGTTTCTCAATACATCTCAGTATAACTGTGGTTACAGTTGTGGCTGCAATATTGATAGCTACATCCAGACGAGGTGAGAATAATTTGTGTTTTAACTGAGTAGTTAGCTAATTAACGCAGCCACGCAAACAAATGACTGGTACCTGTAACATGTTCCTCTGGTGACTTGCCTGATCTCTCTGTCTCTTTCCTGCTGGCAAACACGCTGAAATCATTTGTTTCGCATAGGAGAATCAGAGTTGTTTTGAAAGTGTTCAGGACGTCTGTGTTTCTCGCTCAGCTTGTCTGCATATAGCATATTGGCGGCTGACTACTATGACAGAGCAATCTGCATTTCTCAAATTGAAAGCAGAAAATAGATCAACGCGCTAAATATTTAGAAGAACGGTTTTGTACACTGACCAATTGCGTACGTTGTCCAACCAAATGTTTTGATTATTCTTATTTTTTTCTTGATGCGGTGGGAAAGACTGCCATGCGGGGCGCCACGGTAAAATAAACGCAACGGAATCACTGCTCTGTACCAATACCAACAATAAACATACCCACCTGCCCACTGCCTTTCAGGGACCTTGTTGCACTACTCGCCTTGTACTACTGGACTCTGACATTGCTTTACAAAGACTGATGTGGACATTTTTCAGTTGCTACATGTACATGTCTACCTCAGGAACCTCATTGCTGCTATCCCTGCATTTCAGTTCCACATGCTACCTTCAATTTGCCTTCACTGCACATTTAGAATTGCCATTTGTACTTGCATTTGCCTTCATTGCACATCTATATATCCCGCTTGTAACATACATTATACTTACAGTTAGGTCTGGAAATAATTGGACACTGACACAAGTTTTGTTATTTTGGCTGTTTACCAAAATATATTCAAGTTACAGTTAAATAGTGATTATGGGCTTAAAGCTCTCAGCTTTGATTTGAGGTTATTCACATCCAAATTGGAGGAAGGGTTTAGGAATTACAGCTCTTTAATATGTAGCCCCCTCTTTTTCAAGGGACCAAAAGTAATTGGACACTTGAATAAAAAGCTGTTTCATGGACAGGTGTGGTCTATCCCTTCATTATTTTTTCAACAACTAAGCAGGTAAAAGGTCTGGAGTTGATTCCAGGTGTGGCATTCACATTTGGAAACTTGCTGTGAACCCTCAACATGCGGTCAAAGGAGCTCTCAATGCAAGTGAAACAAGCCATCCTTAGGATGCAAAAAAAAATCAGAGAAGTAGCAGCAACATTAGGAGTGGCCAAATCAACAGCTTGGTACATTCTGAGAAAAAAAAGAACACACTGGTGTGCTCTGCAACACAAAAAGTCCTGGACATCCACGGAAGACAACAGTGGTGGATGATCGTAGGATCCTTTCCATGGTAAAGAAAAACAACTTCACAACATCCAGCCAAGTGAAGAACACTCTCCAGGAGGTAGGCATATCATTATCCAAGGCTACCATAAAGAGAAGACTTCACGAGAGCATATACAGAGGGTTCACCACAAGGTGCAAACCATTCATAAGCCCCACGAACAGAAAGGCCAGGTTACACTTTGCCAAAAAACATCTAAAAAAGCCAGCCCAGTTCTGGAACTGCATTCTTTGGACAGATGAAACTAAGATCAACATGTACCAGAATGATGGGAAGAAAAAATTATGGAAAAGGCTCGGAACAGCTCATGATCCGAAGCATACTCCTGTAGAAAATTAATTTATTGTCATTCTTATTTATTCATTATCTCATTAGAAGTTTTTGTACTCTGTATGCTTGATCAATTACACATATACTGAAACACTTGTCTCTCTCTCTGTCTCCAACTTATAAGGCCATTATCTGTATTCAGGGACAGGGATGAATGGAATGTCGGCTGCACAGGGCCTTGGCTCCCTTAGCAGTAAAAGAAACAGGCCTCTGCCAGTGCCATAAAACCGCCATAAGATCCTGTTCTCTAGGAGGAAGCTCTTGAACAGAAGGGGGTTACTATTACTTACATCCTACAGGTGAACAGAGCTCTATTCCTTATTGGGAAGAGCATGATTAACTTAAAGTCTCCATATAGTAACTGTCCAGATTGATATATCTCAGCCTTTGACCGGGTTGTCTGGGCAGCCATCAGTGGGGCCATATCCAAGAAACCCTATGTTGAGGATACCCAAGAACATTAGGTGAGGGAACTAAAATCTCTACACTGTTAACAGAAGTATGAATGGTCGACCTTGAATGAGTGTTCGTGTGTGAGCGAGTGAGCCGAAGTTTTGTATGTGCGTAGTTGGGGACTGAATGTGTGTGTGAGTGAGAGTGCGTGCTCAATAAAACGTGTGATTGAGTTGCGTTCCTTACTATCGCACCACTACGCTTGTGTTTTTGTATGTCATGATCTGTGTTCTGATGAAAATTATAGCAAAAGGTGTATTTTATTAATTATTATAGACATAACCCATTTGGGCTTGTAACGGTATAGCCGTAAATTTAACTTACGTCACGGCTCTCTATTCTTCTCAGGCGCCACCTGGTGGCTATTTGGAGAAGGTTCAGCATAGACGACAAACTCATTGACTATAATAGGGTGCTGTATTGGGTGTGTTTTACATTTTTAGAGTTTCCTGTAATCTCCAAATAAACACCGGGGTGGCAACTGCCATACTTACGCCATATGTGCTGGTGATTTTCACTCAGACACAGATCACTTTTATTTTTCCTATTTTTACACATTTGTTTTGGGTTTTATGAGGCATGAAGGATAACGTTTCTTTTGGGGTATTATAGGAAAAAGTTATTTTTTATTTATCACAACTAGTCTTGGCCTGTA
>JACXGI010008316.1:0-14083 GCA_016801175.1 Esox masquinongy
TCTTATGAATGTCTATTCATATGATGGTTTGTGTGTGTCATTTGAAAACAAAATACCATTTTGAGAAGAAATAACATTGTTTTGAATGTAAAGTTTCATTTTGCAGGAAAATTGAGGGGTTTTGCCCATTGTGTGTGTGTTTTTTGATTTGTGTGTAGAGTTCTGAGAATATGAGGCATTCTTTCAGAAAATGTGTGTAGCTCATTGCTGAACGCGCCCCCTTGAGGTGAACAATCACAAACTCCAGTAAGTTAACATAAAGTCAACCAACAAACATCTTAATCACTGTCGTAGTACCGTTTAACATCACTATGGGCAGTCAGTTTGTCAACCCTGACTTTCCCTGATAACCCCAAGTTAAATCTGAGTAGGTTGAACACCCTTCGTAGTATACCCCTCTGGGGTCTGTGTGGTTTAAATACACAGACCACACCAGCCACCTATGGCATCGTAAAACATGAAAGGTACCACCCACTGGTTATAGACCATCTGTTGTACAAACTTATGTTAACATTGATTGTATGTGGGATTAAACATTCCAGAACCCTGGGGCCCTTTTGTTGAACAGCAAACATCACACTACATATCGTAACGTCTTATGCCTTGGGAATTTAACATTCCCGCAATCTGGCGCCCTATTGTTAAACATCACACTTATCGTTACTTATCTTAACATCGAATATCTGGTGAATTTAACATTCCCAGAACCCTGGAGCCCTAACATCAAAGCCACCATAACTTACAAACCGCACAACCCCATACCATATTTCATCCCCTCGGACATGCGTCACACCGGAAGTACCACCCCAGAACATACATCACACCGGAAGTCCCACCCCCAATCAATCATCCAAAAGTGACAGAAGCCATCGTATATTAACTACTCCTGTAGCATGTTATGTAGGAGTTAATCTACCTGCCATAAAGCCTGGTCTCTCGCTCTGTGTGTGTGTTTTTGGTGGGTCTTTAATATGGAAGATGGCGATCTGAAATATGTTATCCAATGCATGTTGTAGAGTTTATAATGTCCCTCTCATGTTACTATTATTGGACTATCATGGAAAATAAATGAGAGGTAAGTTGTAAAAGACTGCCATATTCTAGTAAGAAAACATTTACGTATGCAGAGAGAGAGAGAGCGAGAGAGAAAAGCTAAAATTCAATAGACAATCAAAATGTACTTGGTTGATTGGTGGTTTAGCATGAAACAGACTGTCAAACAGACTCCTTCTAAGTGCTAAATGATAGGCATTTGAAGGAAGCTACATGCACACACACAGCGCTCACATATTCCGTCTTCAAATGGGAGAACAAAGACATTTCCTCATCATGTCCTTCATGGGCTACATCAGGTATGTTAGAGCAGGGAGAGATCTTAAACATGCAGGGCAGGTGGGTGTCCAGGAGCAGTGTTGAGAAACACTGGTCTACAGCTAATTTTGAGACATTCTAAGGTTGCACTCCTTCTAAAACTTGCATCTCAATCTGAATACTGAATACTTTTAACAGCAACTTATTCTTCACCTACTTCATGGAAAATGGTGAATGACTGTCATTGTTAATTGAGTTGTAGAAATGTAAACCCATAAGACAATATTATTGAAAAGCAATGACTGCTGCCAGCCAAAACAGTCTTTTTTGCTTTTCAGGTTCAATAACTCTGTAAAACAAGGAACCAAAATGTCACAGATTTCAATAGAGAGAAGAACAAGTTTGTGGGTCTGACTGAGTGTGTTTGTGAAGGCAACAGTTAAATTGGGATTCAGGAGGTGTGGTGGTCCCTGTTTCTTTAAGAAATTAGCCCAATAATGTTTATGTCCACATTATTAGCCAGGTTAGCTATTTATCAATTAAAAATATTAGCCTAACTTTACAAGAACATATTAATTTCTTAATTACTATACCACTTTTATTGCCAGGTATTTGATGACATTCTAATTTAATTAATTTTCATTCGCAAACATACATATCTGAAGTTTTCATTTAATGTGGGTCCAGGCTTAAATAAAAAAATACAAAGTAAATCAAAATAAAAGCCTGCCACACACCCAACTAAAATAAAATTTACACTTTCAGAAATGAGCACAATAATATGTTGGTTCATATAATGAAGCTAGTGTGCTATTTAGCAAGTATTAGGCCATTACCCTCTGAAGCCTAACTGGTTCAGCGTATTTGCTAAAAATAAATAGTTTGAAGCATATAGATTCTTACCCCACTGGGCTGATTAGCTACACGTATAAAAATTAAAGAATTACTGTGAGTTCTAAGACGTACCTGTTACAGTTAGGGTTTGACCACACTGATCAATTCAGAAGAGCATGAATTATGGTCCTCAGTCTGTATATTTACTGCTCTTTCCTACTGAATCCACCTGAGCTGAGAAAAAGGATGTTCACACAGAAAGCTGATCCTGCTCTTTGTCCAGTAGGAATCGACCACTTTTAAAAGTGTATTTTTCCAGAGATTGCATCATGACATACAATGTCCAGAGACAATATATTTTTTCTATGAGGAACAATTTGAAAGTGCGTGAAATATTTTAGAAAGTGACATACTAACCAAATTAATATTTTCAATGGGTTTTTCTGATTTTACAGTTGACTACTGATGTTGATTATGGAACATGTAATGTGGGCATAATTTTTTCATTGTAACAATTTCACGGGAGACGGAGGCAAGCGCAGGGTTGAAGGAAGGCGATTAATATAAACAAAAAGGAAAACAAAACCGAGCGCCGTGCGCTACAGAATACAACATAGACTGAACACAGGACCATGAAACGTCACACTTCAACAATGACCGACCAGGACGGGAAGAAAATGGCTGAACTAAATACACAGACTAAGAAGGAGAACAGAAACAGCTGGGGGTTAAACACAGGTGAAAGAATAAACCGATTAACTGAAATGAGAACAGGAAAGACCAAACAAGGACGTGACAAACCAAGAACACGCAGAAAACACGGAGAGGAACAGTCCTGTCTGGCTGGGACCGTTACAGTACCCCCCCTTCAGGTGCGGCTCCAGCCGCAAGACATAAGGACAAAAGGGCAGGGGGGCGGGGCACAAAGGCGGAGGCTCCACCTCGGGATGGGGACCAGGAACAGGAATGGGTGAAGGCTCCGCCGTGATGCATTGACCAGGAACTGGCGGAGGATCAGGAAGAGCCAGCGGAGGATCAGGTGGAGGGAGAGCAGGAGCAGGGAGAACAGGAGCCGGCAGAGGATCAGGAGGAGGGAGAGCAGGAGCAGGGAGAACAGGAGCCGGCGGAGGTTCAGGAGCCGATGGAGGACCAGGAGCCGGAGCAGGGAGAGGACCAGGAGCTAGAGCAGGGAGAGGACCAGGAGCCAGAGCAAGGACAGCAGGCAGCGGCCCCTCCTCCGGAGCCTGAAGAGGCAGCGGCCCCGCCTCGGGAGCAGGAGCGGGGGGGGGGGTGGTAGGGGCTCGTCGTCCCACCCCTCTGTGGGTGGCAGCAGGAAACCCTCCTCTAGCCACTCTGGTGGCGGCAGTGGCTCCTCGGGTGCCCCCTGCGGCTCGGGCCCCCTCGTTGGGACCCGTATAGGGGCCCATAGCACCCAAAAAAAATATTTGGGGCAGACTCTTGGCAGCAGCAGGCCGGGGGGCAGGGACTGGGACGGAGGGAGGCCGCGGTGCAGGGACTGGGGCGGCCCAAGGCCGCGGAGTAGGTACAGGGGCGGCCATAAGCCGCGGAGCAGGGAGTGGGGCGGCCATAGGCCGCTGAGCAGAGAGTGGGGCGTGCCAGATGGCCAGCCTACTGCCTGGCCAGACCACACGGACTCGGGGAGGCTGAGGAACAGGGCGTGGAGTAGGCCAGGCAGGACTTAGTTCGGCTCATTGCCGTCATTGGCATCACCGCGGTCGTCGCTGGCCAGGGCTCTGGGGTGCCCACTGGGGTAGCCAGCGCTCTAGTGGGTGACGGTAGGGGTCCTCCTCCTCAGTGTCGGAATCCGACCATCCAAGGAGTTCCCCTACCGTCCACCTCTGCTGCCTCCATTGGGTTAGGTCGGTCATTCTGTAACGATTTCACAGGAGACACATGCAAGCGCAGGGTTGACGGAAGGACATTTTAATATAAACAAAAAGGAAAACAAAACTGATTGCCGTGCACTACAGAATACAACATAGACTGATCACAGGAACATGAAACGTCACACTACAACAATGACCAACCAGGACAGGGAGAAAATGGCTGAACTAAATACACATTTTCCAGGGGAGGCATTCGCATTTGGAAGCTGCTGCTGTGAACCCACAACATGCGAACAAAGGAGCTCTCAGTGCAAGTGAAACAGGCCATCCTTAGGCTGCAAAAAAAAATCTGGCAGAGAGATAACAGGAGCATTAGGAGTGACCGAATCAACAGTTACACTTTTGAGAAAAAAGAACGCACTGGTGAGCTCTGCAACACAAAAAGGCCTGGAGGTCCATGGAAGATAACAGTGGTGGATGATCTTAGAATCCTTTCCATGGTAAAGAAAAACCCCTTCACTACATCCAGCCAAGTGAAGAACACTCTCCAGGAGGTAGGCATATCATTATCCAAGTCTACCAAGAAGACTTCACAAGAGCAAATACAGAGGGTTCACCACAAGGTGCAAACCATTCATAAGCCTCAAGAACAGAAAAGGCCAGATTAGACTTTGCCAAAAAACATTTAAAAAAGCCATCCCAGTTCTGGAAAAGCATTCTTTGGACAGATGAAACTAAGATCAACCTGTACCAGAATGATGGGAAGAAAAAAGTATGGAGAAGGCTTGGAACGGCTCATGATCCGAGGCATACCACATCATCTGTAAAACATGGTGGAGGCAGTGTGATGGCATGGACATGCATGGTTTCCAATGACACTGGGTCACTAGTGTTTATTGATGAGAAGACAGAAGCAGCCAGATGAATTCTGAAGTGTATAGGGATATATTGTCTGCTCAGATTCAGCGAAGTTGATTGAATGGCGCTTCACTTTACAGACAATGACCCAAAACATACTGCGAATGCAACCCAGGAGTTTTTTAAGGCAAAGGAGTGGAATCTTCTGCAATGGCCAAGTCAATCACCTGACCTCAACCCGATTGAGCATGCATTTAACTTACTGAAGACAAAACTTGAAGCAGAAAGACCCATGAACAAACAACCACTGAAGGCAGCTGCAATAAAGGCCTGGCAAAGCATCACAAAGGAGGAAACCCAACATTTGGTGATGACCATGCATTCCAGACACAAGCAGTCATTGCCTGCAAAGGATTCTCGACAAAGTATTAAAAATGAACATTTTATTTATGATTGTGTTAATTTGTCCAATTACATTTGAGCCCCTGATATAAGGGGACTGTGTATGAAAATGGTTGCAATTCCTAAACATTTCATAGGATATTTTTGTTCCATCCCTTGAATTAAAGCTGAAAGTCAGCACTTCAGTAGAATCTTGGTTGTTTTATTTCAAATCCATTGTGGTACAGAGCCAAAATTATGAAAATTGTGTCAGTGCCCAAATATTTCCGGACCTAACTGTATATCACACCTGTTTCTTCTTCTGTGCTTGCGAGGACCCGTGGCCCAACCTAGACCCAGAAATCTATGGTTTCCATGTCCCAGCTCCAGACCCAACCCCAACCCTCACCTATAACTGAGCAACCACAGCCACATGCAGTAATGCTTAAACACAATATTAACCTAACTCAAACCCCACGCCCAACCATAAGTCCTTCCCACACTCAACTCGAATTGGAGCAATTTCAGTTTCCAGGTTTTACTATCCTAAAGTGTTTCTATACCCCACATATGAACAGCAAAATAATCTACACTGTACAAAAAAATTAAGGGAACACTGAAATCACTCATCGGATCTCGATGAAAAAAATATATTAAAGATCTTTACTGTACATTGTGTAATTCGTTGAGAACAATATGACATAAAACCACCAACAACCAATAATGTCCCAGAGGTCCTCAATTAGATTCAGGTCTGGGGAACATGAGGGCCTCTATGGCATCAATGCCTTCATCATCCAGGAACTGCCTACGCACTGCACCAGTGTAAGTTCCGACGATGGGTCTGAGGATTTCATCCCGGTACCTAACAGCAGGGTACCGTTAGCTAGCATGTGGAGGTCTGTGCGACCCTCTAAGGATATGCCTCCCAGACCATCACTGACCCACCACCAAACTGGTAATGCTGGATGATGTTGCAGGCAGCATAACATTCACCATGGTGTCTCCAGACTCTTTCACATCTGTCACATGTGCTCTGTGTGCTCCTGCTCTCATCTGTGAAGAGAACGGAGAATGGAGCGCCAATGGCTGACCTGCCAATTCTGGTGTTCTCTGGCGAATGCTAATTCAGCTGCACAGTGCTGGGCTGTGAGCACAGGTCCCACTAGAGGATGTCCTCATGCCACCCTCATGGAGTCTGTTTCTGACAGTTTGGTCAGAAACATGCACACCAGTAGCTCGCTGGAAGTTATTTTGTAGGGCTCTGGCAGTGCTCCTCCTGTTCCTCCTTGCACAAAGGAGCAAATACCGGTCCTGCTGCTGGGTTGATGCCCTTCTATGGCCCTGCCCAGCACTCCTCGTGTAACGGCCCGTCTCCTGGTATCTCCACCATGCCCTTGAGTCTGTACTGGGAGACACAGCAAACCTTCTTGCGACGACACGTAAGGATGTGCCAGCCTGGAGGAGCTGGACTACCTGCTAAACCTGAATGGGCTGCAGGTACAGCCTCATGCTACCAGTAGTGACAAGGACACTAGCAAAATGCAAAACTAGAGAAAAATCAATCAGAAAGGATGAGAAGAGAGCAATTGTCTGTGGCCACCACCTGCAAAACCATTCCCTTTTTTGGGTTGTCTTGCTGTTGCCTCTCCAGCGCACCTGTTGTCACTTTCATTTGCACCAAAACAGATGACATTGATTCACAATCACTTATGCTTCATAACTGGACAGATTGATATCCCTGAAGATTAATTGACTTGGTGTCATACTGTGATGATTGTGTTCCCTTAATTTTTTTGAGCAGTGTATTTGAATCTCCCCTCCCTTTTAACTCCTTCCCTCCAAATACCAGAGATTTAACCATCTTTCCTAGTGCACAACAATATTTAAATTTCCATCTGCAATGTATCTATATGTTTTGCTATGTTGATCTACTAAGTATTTGAACCTTTCAAGTCATACCATCTCTTCTGATGCACAGTAGCCTCAAATATAACTGTAGTTACACCAAGCAAGTACATTTGGTGTAGTCAAATGAAGCAGAATCTGATTCACAGTATTTAACCCCCTGAGGACGGACTAGGTGCTACCGCCCACGCCTGAGGCGTATTTGCATAACAATTACATAGTATTACATATTTTCAAGACGGTTTGTAATAGCAAGATTCTGTTTTCTTTTATGTTTTCCTGAGATTCCGCTGAAAACGCAGATGCGCTTTGTGTTTACGTGGCACATTTCCTTGTTGTCGCCATCCTGTCCAAATGAAACCAAATCCTTGTGCACCTGACCAATGGATGGGCAGTTGGGTGACAGCATCCAATGGAAGGCTGTTGCTAGGCAAAATCATTTCTTTTACCCAATCAGGGGAAGGTATCTGTTATGTATTCAAGCAAATCAAAAGGTTGCGGGGTGGGACATAATAAGTTTTGTTTTCTGTAAGTGCTGGAGGAGATGACTAGAGGAGCTGGAAGCAGTGCGTTAGCTTAGCTTAGCTAGCATGCTAACTTAGCATTTGCTTACATTTTAGCATTGTGTCCTTGCGGAATACTAACGTGTCGAACAGACAAAGAAAGGATATGTGTTTTCAACAGTGTTATAAGTATTAATTTTAGTATGAAATGGCAAAACGTAAAAACACTTTTACTAAATGTAGCCATAGTCCGTTACGGTTTTCAAACGCTGGACAGCTGAGTTACTGGACAAACAAAGGACGAATGCTAACAACATGCTAATGCTAACGCAAGAACAGTCTGGTAAGTAACATCAAATAACCTATTTATCATGAAATAATGTAATACAAATGCGATCATTATAGATATTGTCAGCTTTGCGTGTTTGGAATGAGAGAACTGGTCCACATGGCTGTTTGTGGTCTGATTTCAATGATAAATAGTGAAATAATTATAGTTGTCATAAACATATTGGACTGTGTGTACATAAGGTGAATTATTTCATTGTTCTCTTCACATTTATTGCGATACAATGCATATTTGTGTAAGAAAAAGGGTTTGAAAAGTGTTCTTGGAATGGCAGAGTAGTTCCACAAGGCTGTTTGTGGTCTGATTTCAATAATAAATAGTGAAATAATTATGGGTGTCATACACATTTTGGACTGCTTGCACAAAAGGTGACTAATTTAATTGTTCTATTCACATTTATTGTGATACAATGCATATTTGTGTAAGAAAAAGTGTTTGAAATGTGTTTTTGGAATGGCAGAACTGTTCCACATGGTACTGTGGTCTGAATTCAATGAAAAATGGTGTCAAAAACGTGTTGGACAAAAGGCAAATTTTCATTTTTCTGTTCACATTCATTGTGATGCCTTTTCTTACACAAATGTGCATTGTATTTGCACAGAACATTTGTATTGGGAGTATCACTCTGTATGGTTGTGTTATGGTCAGAATTCAGTTTTATATAGAAAAAATCTGATTTCGCTAATGAAATTATTTACTTTATTGTGCACTTTTCCCTAAAACACTACCTTATAAGAACATTAACATGCATGCTTATATTAGCTGAGGTTCTTTAGAATCATTTGATGCCAAATACATGATGATCCATTTACATTACATATTGTTTATAAGCCCAAATATAAAAGTAGTGAAACCCGAAAATTTTAAGCGTAGTCCCCAGGGGATTAATACACAAAACATGTTTGTTCAAAATAAAAAACTGTCAGGGAATTAATCAAAACCAAATCCAGATATCTGCACCATTTGGATGGAGCTATAATGACATTTAAAAAACACGTGTCAATTATAAACATTTTATTAAAACAAATAAAAACAACTGAATACTATTACAAACATCTACAACCACTTATTGGGATGTCCATTACTTTAATATACTTCCTGCAGAAAACTATGGAGGTACATTTGTGTCTTTTTGTCGAGAGGACAACTTCTTTCTTTTCATTCAAAAATAACTGTTCTAAAACCAAAAATGAGGCTTCAAAGTAAAAAAATGTTTTTGCAATCAAATATTAAGTAATAGAGGGCAAAAAATCTTTTGAGAACAGAAAATGTATTTAAAAACAAAACTCGCTATCAACCGCACTCTATTTTGGCTAGACAGCCCCCTTTGATTGCAGTGTGTGACGACCGCGCCCTTTGCTGCCTCTCCTTCCCCTGCAGCGTGCAGGCTTCAGCGTTCGACGTCACTGGCTTTTTGCCAGCAGAGCCCCGCAAAACTGGCCATGTCGCCGCCACCCCAGGCTGTGCCACCCGGTATCGGAGCAGAACAAATTCCGCTCCCCCAAGACTACGACAGGACGGCGGCCCACTGCCAGGGTTTCCTGCTGCAAGTGGACATCGTACTCTAGTCGATCCATGTTGCGCCGACAGACGCCCAGAAGATCTCCTCGTCGTCTCCTGCCTGTCCCGGGAAAGCCCTGGAGTGGGCCACCGCCGTATGGAACACTGAGGGACCCACCCAGGCTACCCCGAGTTCATCCGCTGTTTCCGAGCGGTCTTCGACCATCCACCAGAGGGAAGAGAGGTGGGTGAACGGCTCTTCCATCTATGGCCGGGGACGAGGTCGGAGCAGGAGTTCGCACTGGAATTCCGAACCCTGGCAGCGGGGTCTGGGTGGAACAAGCGGGCCCTCATCGATCACTACTGCTGCAGCCTTCGGGAGGAAGTCCGGAGGGAGCTAGCATGTCGAGACGCCACCCTCTCTTTCGACCAGCTAGTGGAGATGTCCATCCGCCTCGACAAACTGCTGGTTGTCCGAGGACGTCCGGGAAGAGGCCCGCCCGTTCCACCCCAACTACGAGACGAGGCCGTTCCTCTGCACCACACCATTCTCCCTCCACCGTGTTGGGAGGCGGCAGGCACGGCACTTCCGTATCTCCCCAGGTAGCTCACGCTCATTCACCCCTTGCTTCCCCCCTCTCTCAGTGCACCGTTCCAGTCAGGTTCCCCGGGTTTCCACTGATTACCCAGTGTAAGGCGCAGCTGGGAATTTCATTGACAGATCCTTCGCTTTACGCACGCGCATTCCCCTCAAGGTCCTTACCACCCCCCTACCCGTGAGAGCGTTAGACAACTGACCATTGGGGTCAGGTTTGGTCACAGAGCATACGGTTCCTCTCCGATGGCACGCACAGAGAAACGCTCTCCTTCCATGTTATCGACTCTCCTACATTCCCCATCGTGTTAGGTTTCCCATGGCTGGCTCTCCATGATCCCGTTATTTCCTGGTCTAGTCAGGTTCTTTCGGGGTGGTTACGGAAGTATCAAGGTAGGTGTTTGAGTGTTTCCGTCGGCTTGACTACGATGGAAAGTCCAGACAGTGCTCTTGCCGTGCCGACCCCCCCCCCCGAATACATGGACTTAGCCTTGGTTTTCTCCAAGGCTAAGGCCACTGTTACCTCCTCATAGACCGGGGGATTGCGCGATAAACCTCACGGAGGGAGCCGCACTCCCTAAGGGTCACGTGCATCCTGTCCCAAGCTGAAACGGCGGCTATGGCCGCGTACGTTAATAAGGCTCTGGGGCAGGGGTATAATAGGCACTCCAAGTCACCAGTCTCCTCGAGTTTCTTTTTTGTGGAAAAGAAGGACGGTGGTTTGTGCCCGTGCATCGACTACAGGGTGCTAAACAAAATCACCATTCCGTTCAGCTACCCTCTTCCTCTGATCTCTGCGGAGGTGGAGAGGATGCACGGGGCCCGCTTTTTCACAAAATTGGACCTCAGGAGTGCCTACAACCTGGTGCGTATCCGGGAGGGGGATGAGTGGAAGACAGCCTTCAGTACCACCTCTGGCCACTATGAGTACTTAGTGATGCCGTACTGTTTAATGAATGCCCCGTCAGTCTTCCAATCCTTCATCAATGATGTGTTTAGGGACATGTTATGTGACGGTGTGGTGGTGTATATTGATGACATCCTGATATACACGACCACCCGCGCTGAGCACGTCTCGTTGGTACGCAGAGTGCTTGGGAGACTGTTGGAGCATTACCTGTACGTGAAGGCTGAGAAGTGTCTGTTCTTCCAGTTGTCTGTCTCCTTCCTGGGGTATCGCTTTTCAAGTACAGGGGTGGCTATGGAGGAACCTCGCATTGACGCCGTGCGTAATTGGCCGACCCCAACCACGGTGAAGGGAGTACAACGATTCTTAGGCTTCTCAAATTATTATAGGAGGTTTACCCGGGGCCTTAGCCAGGTCGCAGCTCCGATCACCTCTCTGCTGAAGGGGGAGCCGTCCCGGTTGTGGTGGACCGTGGAGGCGGAGCGGTCCTGGCCCATCCTGACCTGTCGCTCCAGTTCATGGTGGAGGTGGACGAGTCTGACTGTGGGCTCGGGGCCGTCCTCTCCCAGCGGACGGGGAGCTGTAACACGCTCCGTCCCTGTGTGTTTTTCTCCCAAAAGCCCTGCCGGAAGCTGAGTCCGCGGTTTGTAGGGCCCTTCAAAGTCCTGAGGAGAGTGAACAAGGTTACATATCAGTTGCATCTTCCCCCTGACTACCGTATTAACCCCTCGTTTCATGTGTCTCTACTCAGGCCGGTGGTGGTTGGTCCCCTTCAGGGATGGAGGGGGCCGGTGTCGTTGTACGGCGTCAAGGGGGGGATACTGTGATGACCGCGCCCTCTGCTGCCTCTCCTTCACCTGCAGCGTGCAGGCTTCAGCGGTCGATGTCACCGGCTTTCTGACATCATCTCATCAGTTTATCACCCACCTGTTGTCTTGTTTAGCACAAACACCTGGACTCCATCTGTGTTAATTCCCTCAGTATATATGTTCCCTCTGCTCCCCTGGTATTTGTGTGTAATTGTCTCGTATTTTCGAGCTACGTCGGTTTTGTTTTTTGGTCTATTGCCCCTACTGTGGGCTATGTATGTTGTTTTCTCTTGACCGTATTTGGACTGAAATAAATTTCACCTACGTACCCCACTGTTCGGCTCCCCCCTGCACAACGCCTGACACAGTGCTTCTTTTTTGCTTTGGAAACTTTTTTTTGATTGAAACACTAGTTCTTCATTTGCACTTTAACCCCACAGCTGTGGACGGGCTTTTGTGGGAGGTGTGGATGATGCTTCTCCATTGGTTATCCATTTTTTGTGTCAGTTTGGCTTCTTTCCAACATAGTGGACACCTACGAAGGACGGTGTCTGATCAATCTCTGATCGCATACTACATACCTACTGCAAGTAGCCTACGTAGGCCTACTTCGTGGGTGATGAAGTGCGTACTGTTTAGTATAGTAACCTAGTATGCCAGTACTTGGACGGATTGGGACGTATTACCTCATCATGAAATTGTGTCTCAAAATATAATTTTGTCACGCATTCATTAACATAAAATTAACAGAATATTTAGCTAGAAACAATGAAGCATTGTGTTAAACTGACTAAAATTTCTTATGAAATTTACTTCCACCACAAATTGCATCTATGAACTGCATGGCTTTTGCCACTGGACGTTTAATTGCTTACAAGTCAGTAATACTAGTATCTTACTACTTGGAATAGTCATAACTCATAATAATTGAGCCCATTCTAGCGAGACTGAAGACGAACTTCACACTGCCAAAGCTATGTCATGTCATGGCACAACAACCTTTGTTTCTCCTTCATACGTAAATTACATTAATACAATAGCTATCAATATAGGTGATCATAACGGAGTTTTTCATTAAGTGAAAAGACGAGAGAATCATGGAAACACCTCCTCTTTTACTGCACAAGAGGTTGTTTTCTAAATTAGGCTACCCCAAAAAGTATGCACTGATACTTCCAAAATCCCCCAGAAATAGTAGACCATCTGGGAACTTTTTTCAAACTATTTTCAGCGTAATATGGTTTGGGACATACTAATCATCTCGCATATTAATCTGGCATATATAGTATGCAAGTAAGCGATTTGAGATTCAGCCTGTGTGATGATGGCATGTCGGGTAAGCAGCATTGAGCGTTCTTCCGTCCAGTTTCTACATAGCTAGTTAGCTCCTACGATTCAGTGTCGGTTCAAAACGTTCTAATATATTACATACATACATACCCTAGAATGATCAATCATGCAACTATTCTCAAGCTAACCAAAAGCATTTAGCTACGAACACCTGATCTCACCATTTCAGATGAATTAATCTAAGAAAGCTGAACATTCTTTCAGGGCAACTCATAAGCAGGCCATATCCTATTTGTTTCATAGTCAATATATAATCATATTTCATGACAGTAACGGTTATCTTTTTTTGCAGAAAAATATTACAGCGTTTCCATTAACTAATGATACATAGGCCTACTTAAAACTCACACTTGCACTCAGTGTTGGCATATATATATATATATATATATATATACACAGGTGCTGGTCATATAATTAGAATATCATCAAAAAGTTGATTTATTTCAGTAATTCCATTCAAAAAGTGAAACTTGGATATTATATTCATTCATTACACACAGACTGATATATTTAAAATGTTTATTTCATTTAATTGTGATGATTAAAACTGACAACTAATGAAAATCCCAAATTCAATATCTCCGAAAATTAGAATATTACTTAAGACCAATACAAAAAAAGGATTTTTAGAAATGTTGGCCAACTAAAAAGTATGAACATGAAAAGTATGAGCATGTACAGCACTCAATACTTAGTTGGGGCTCCTTTTGCCTGAATTCCTGCAGCAATGTGGCGTGGCATTGAGTCGATCAGTCTGTGGCACTGCTCAGGTGTTATGAGAGCCCAGGTTGCTCTGATAGTGGCCTTCAGCTCTTCTGCATTGTTGGGTCTGGCGTATCGCATCTTCTTCTTCACAATACCCCATAGATTTTCTATAGGGTTAAGATCAGGCGAGTTTGCTGGCCAATTAAGAACAGGGATACCATGGTCA
>JACXGI010008316.1:14183-34073 GCA_016801175.1 Esox masquinongy
AGGTGCCAAGTCCTGTTGGAAAATGAAATCTGCATCTCCATAAAGTTGATCAGCAGCAGGAAGCATGAAGTGCTCTAAAACTTCCTGGTAGACGGCTGCGTTGACCTTGGACCTCAGAAAACACAGTGGACCAACACCAGCAGATGACATGGCACCCCAAACCATCACTGACTGTGGAAACTTTACACTGGACTTCAAGTAACGTGGATTCTGTGCCTCTCCCCTCTTCCTCCAGATTCTGGGATTCCAGATTCCAAAGGAAATGCAAAATTTACTTTCATCAGAGAACATAACTTTGGACCACTCAGCAGCAGTCCAGTCCGTTTTGTCTTGTGTTTGTTCCTGTTTATTATTATTATTATTATTAGGATTTCAGCAGTTCAATGGCCGACATTGACAGATGAACATGTGCAGGGGCGTGGTTTTGCACATACATAGACACATCTCCTACAAGGATAATGGGATAATAATTCTACTTGGTGCAGATGTTAACAAAGACAATACGACAATACGAGTTCAAACAGGTGCAGTTAATATAGGTAATGAGTGGAGAACAGGAGGGCTTCTTAAAGAAAAACTAACAGGTCTGTGAGAGCCAGAATTCTTATTGGTTGGTAGGTGATCAAATACTTATGTCATGCAATAAAATGCAAATTAATTATTTAAAAATCATACAATGTGATTTTCTGGATTTTTGTTTTGGATTCCGTCTCTCACAGTTGAAGTGTACCTATGATAAAAATTACAGACCTCTACATGCGTTGTAAATAGGAAAACCTGCAAAATCGGCAGTGTATCAAATACTTGTTCTCCCCACTGTACATGCTAGAATTATTAGCTTTCTGTCCATCGTGCTGAAGTTTCTAATCATTATTGGTATAACAGCCTTCCAATAAGTCACCGTGGTGCACTTGACTTACGCGTGACATAGGCATCGGAGGTGTAGTGCATAGTCCAGTTACAATGTCCAGACGTTTCCTTTGAGTTCTTGCCCAGTTTATTATTGACAAATGTAATATTTCTTGCTGTTAGACTTCGACTATACAGTTACAACTTATGTAGCCTAACCACACCTGTTACTGCTACAATACCTGCAGATGCCACACCCACGGTAAGAAAACTGTATGCCTCTGTTACGCACGCCTCCCGGAGGAGAGAGCGCAACACCCCGTTACACGTGAAGCCCACTGGGTATGGTGAGAATGGGTATGGGGTCGTGGGTGCGAGTATGGATGACAAAGGCAGGACTACTCTTCACAAGAGCATTTATTTCTCATAACGGTAAAATAGGGAAAAGGGGCTGGACGGAAACAAAGCAAAGAATGTAAAAATAAACCCAAACCCCTAATCCTACCTTACCTGCCAAACAAAGAAGTAATCTAACTAGTACCTCTTGAGCCGGTGCTCTAACCAAAATACAGGGGTTGGTTCACCCAGGTCTTACCTAGTGTTTTTAGACAGAGTAAAGCTACGGGTGGTGTATGCCCCAGGGCCTCTTGTCTAAAGCACAATGGCTTTCCCCTTCCCCTTGGAAACAAATGAAAAAGGTTTTAACCCAAACAATAGTCACAACACACAATCAAAGCACTAAACCACAAATGTTCTTCTAACTCACAGACAGCAACACAAACCAAACAGCAAAGCAGCAGCAGCAGCGAGCGAGCAAGAGCGAGATTTCAGAACTCTGTGGCTTATATGCAGGCTGAACCAGCTGCAACGACTGACGAGCGGGCGGAGGTCAGCTCTCCAATCAGCCTGAAATCCGACCAATCAGCTGCAACCGGCGATCAGGAAGCCAATTAGCCTGCAACAACCACACAGAGAAACAAGGCACAAACACACATACGAACACAGAGCAACAGAAAGCACTGTGAACGTAACAGCCTCACACGGCATGCACACCTGGTTGTAATTCCCATCCTGTATACAGTCCCATATAAGATAATGCCACCTAGTGGTACAAAAGTGGATTACACAGCAATTAAATGCTGTTACAATTGGTAAGTAGGATGAAGTGCCCCACTTTGGAAATCAAATGCTTGTCCAACACGTTTGTTTTGGTTACTGACATGTATCTACTTGACAGGTAAACAGGTTAGGACTGACCAGCTAATAGTTTGTTTTAACCTGCAAGTCTGCCATGTACAAAAGTTGTCCAGGGGCTAATGACTTTCAAGAGGGGAGGATTCCTTTGTCATTTAAATTATGCTATATGGGCTTAGAAAATACACTCACTTGCGGATATAGGGGTGTACCAATTTCGATTCAAGTTAGAAAATGTTTAGGTTAGATTTCGAAATTTACGAGGAGTTTGCGATTCTGTGATTAAGTAACCGCACGTCATTGATTGCGGCCAGCTGTTACCACCTCCACGATATCCATGCAACTGATCGTGTACGGTTCATGTAAAGCAGTTGGCATTAAACTAATTGTACTCACACAACCGTTAAAAACAACTATACCACTCGATACTTGCAGGCCTGTTATTTATTTAACTTCGGTAGCAACAGTAAGACTCCATATTAGAGATTAGTCAGCAACAATAAGACTTCCGATTTTCATATGTTGCCTTCAAAATAAAGGTCTGTCGTGTGTCTATAATTTGTGTTGTGTAGGCTACATTTCAAAGTATATCTCTCAGGCCCTGTGCAATCATCTCTGACGTGATCGACCGAAAATATGCAGTCTCAAAGCATCTGTTGCGCAGCATCCATTCATCGTCAATGTAGTGCAAAGTAAGGCTCAAGTATGGGTCCATCGTCCTACTTGACCAGAGATCAGATGTGGCTCAAAGTGCTGAACAGCCTTCAGTTCAGCAGCAACATTTTTACAACATGTTTTGTACATGTTGGGCAGCACAGTTTAGGAAAAATATGGTCACGATTGCACAGTGTATCTTCTGTCAAGAGTTTTAACGAAGTGTTTAAACCCACTGCGCTCCACTGTAGCTATGGGATCCATATCCTTCGCGATGTAACAAATGACGTCAGTTATTTCTTTCCATTTCCTTGAATCCTTTTCATAATACCTAGCATTTGGAAATGCTTGTGTTATCGACACCTGCTTTGTGGAGGCACTTAGTGCTGGGTGCTTGTCAGTCTCTCTTGTTTTTAAGCCATGCACTGTTCATATTCGGTAACGTGATTGCGCTCCAAGTGTGGAAACAGATTGGTGGTATTACCTTTGGTCGCTGAAACTGTTTTTCTGTGTTTACATTTGACTTCATTTTGTTAGGTGTCGTCTTTACTGAAGTCAAAATGTGTCCAAACGATGGACACTGCGTTTTTCTTTGGGAGAAGTTACTCAGTTGACTCAGCGTTTGAGTTCTACTCCATGTTGCTTCCAAGCCGCTGACTGGACGGGGCAGAGTCAGGTGACTACACACGCGGTAGTATGTTTTCAAGGGGAAAGTATTAACAGGATTAAAAAACCGAAATAACAAACATGGGAAAATTACGTCGGTCTCATTAGCCTTCGGTTTATGTTCTGCTTGTTCAACAGTTGTTTGAGAAATTGCTATTAAACACATTCAGAGAGGATTTGAAATGCTATTTTTTTTTTCAATTCTTATCATTTTGGCGCTGGTGATTTTCCTTTGGTCCTTGCTAAAACCTCTGGGGGGGTGCCAAAAATTCCTCTATGCAGGAAAAACACTGCATTTACAAATGGTGTCATGCTTTCAAGCCTTAGTAGCTAATCTATGTTCATGTAGCTAAGCTAATTCTCTGTTTTCATTTGTACAATGACTTGCTAATATAAGCAAATGTTTAGTGGAATGCAACATTGCCATGATTATTTCATCAAAAATAAATGCTAGAAGTGTCTCAGTCTAAACTAGCATTAGTTCACCTTAAATCATTCTGGTGACATGAACATTATAACCAATGATTTAGCTATTAAAAATGTGCCTTTGGTAGAGAGGGTGTTATGTGTTTAAGCCTCAATAGATAATCCATTCTCAGTAGTTAAGTAATTTCTCTGTTTTCATTGGTTTCTACAGCTCCATTTCTAACTGAGGACTAAACTTATCAATTGTACCTTTAAATTGTAGACATGGCAGTTAAATTAAAATGAAATCTGAGTTGTAATTTAACAATAGCACATGGGTACATAGGCTATATGCCCATGCCCTACGAAAGTCAACATATTTTTACAGTAAGAATAGAGAGGGCATTTTCCAAATAAATGAAAATCTGGAAAGGTATTGGTTTTATTGTTGCCACCTGTAAGAGTCTTTTGATCATTGAAATTAAACAATTCTAAAATAAATAATTTGCTCAATCATTGATGTTAATACACATACATAAGTAAACATACCTTTGAAAATTATAATGATTATCTCTTCTGACTCCATTATCGTACAACAAGCAAAAGGTGAATTAATTCATATGCTCAGCGCTGGGGAAGACTGATAAACATCCATTCAGTTATATTTGCCATACAATTAGGCTACATCTATTACATTCTGAAAATTTCAAGCAACTACCTAGTTACATTGTTTGGTGCTTAAGGTGTTATACTGCTCTGATAGTGTCAGACAATTAAAGTTTCCATATTTATGTGATGCAGAATATTGTATTATAATACCATTTGAGGTAAATGTCCTGAAAACTATTGCAATGTAACATGCAAGTACATTCAGTTTGGCCAAACAGTGGCGGCATAATAGCCATAACACAATATCTGTTGTTCTTTGTCACTCAGTGAGATTACATTCAGTACACATGATCAGGGTTGTGATTTTACTTTGTGTGAATGATGTTTCAAGTTGGCCACATGGGGGCACTATAGGAAAGGTAAAAACATGGATGTCGTATTGCTTGCAACTATGGATATAAGTTGAAAAAAATGTGCAATCTGGCTAGTAGTAGCTTCAATGCTGAAACCTCCTAAATGCTGCTTGCAGCTTTAATTATTACTATTATTATTCTGGGAAAAAAGGGTGTTTTTTGCAAATTCCCGTGAGATAAAATGGCTTAAAGGTGCCCACATTTTTATGGTAGTAGAGGGCCATGGGCTGCAACTTCTGGTGCAGTAGCATGCATGTCGGCCTCATGGTGGCGCTGTCACAAACCTTCAAAGTCGCACTTTTTGCAAGCTCACCACACTCACCCCTTGTGACCTAGAGTCTTGAAAATTAGTACATAGGTGTAGCTCCTCAGGATGAACATTTTTTGCCATTGGGACCCATAAAGTCCGCCATGATGGATTTTCCGCCATTTTGGATTTTTGGAAAAACACTAAAAAATGAACTCCGCTGGCACCAAATGTGCAATCTTCACGTAATTTGATATTTGGCATCTAGGAACCATGGTCCTCAAAAGTTATATCAGCCAGGCCAGTATGTCAAAAAACATGGCTGCCATTGACAGATGAACATGTGCAGGGGCGTGGTTTTGCACATATATAGACATCTCCTACAAGGATAATGGTATAATAATTCTACTTGGTGCATATGTTAACATATTTGCAATTGGGACCCATCAAGTTGGGTGTAATGGTTTTTCGGCAATTCTGAATTTGTGAAAAATTGTTCAAACACTAGTGTTCACACTTGCATATTTTGAAGTGGGAAAGCACCACCCTTAGCCTAGGGCTAGCTGGACATGCTCTGAAGCAGGGTTAGCACCGACTTTTCAGAGCTAGCCCCAGAAAAATGGTGACAAAATAACCAGTGTGAAACGGGGTCAAGAACAAAACCATAGAACGTTTATTGTCCAATCACAAAACCTGCCCTTTCACTTAATTTACATACACTTGTGACACGCACCGTTACCAACAGCTCCGTCTGTTTTAGTCCTTTCACTCTGTAAAGTTTTGTCGTTTCATTATACCTGCTAAATCCTAGTGACGTAGTTAATGCAGCTTGCTTTGGATGTAAATCCAGCAAATATGTCAAAAGAATGAAGGTTGACTAACGTTTTAGTCTTTCTTCGCATAGTTTTAACAAAGTTGTTCAAGCAAATAACGACAGGGAGGCCATCTTGATCAGTCGATTTATTGAATCGTGGTAGCGTAACACTGATCATGTGTCAGTGATGTAGACTACTGTAACACTATTTGCATGCCAGAGAGAATGTAACATTTGCAGCTTATTATAGAATGTAAAATGGTATTGTGTCGTATTTGTCCGTTAGCCCAGGGCTAAGGAACAGAAGTGAATCCTTAGCCTAGGTTTAAGCCTTAGCCCAGGGTTAACAAACTTGTGTGAATGCAGGTTAGGCTAACCCGGGGCCAGTCTTAGCCTGGGACAATGCAGTGTGTAAAGGCCTTATATTTCCCATCCCCCCACTGTAATGTACAAGGGATACTTTTTGCAGAAAAACTCTTCAGTACCGCAGTGTACGAAAAACTCAGGAGAGTTTGTAAAAATTACAAATATAATGTGAAATCATGGACCACTGTGCTACATCCAGCAAAAAAAAATGTTTTCTCCCTCTTTAATCCCCAATGCAACACACTATACCGAACATTAGTCCTTCAAAAATAATTTTGGTTATATGAACATTATAACATACGGTTTAGCTAATAACAATCTGACCATTTAAAGATGGTGTCATGCTGTCAAGCCTTAGAAGCTAATCTATGCTCATGTAGCTAAGCTAATTCTGTTTTCATTTGTACAACGACTTGCTAATATAAGCAAATGTTTAGTGGAATGCAACGCTACCATGATTATTTCATCAAAAATAAGTCTCAGTCTTTGCACACTGATGTGCAAATCTCCTACAAGGATAATGGTATAATAATTCTACTTGGTACGTATGTGGATAAAGACCATACGGAAAAAATGACTGCCAGGATTTTTAATCAACCACACGGTGGAGCTATTGAGGTTTTTCACATTTGCATGGTCACCATACTAACCCTGTTTGAGATACTGCCTTGAAAAGTGGTAGATAAGTCCACCTCCTCATAAGGAAAATATTTGCCATTGGGACTCATTAACTTCACTTTAAGGGTTTGAATTTGTGAAAAACACTTTAAAAGCATCTCCTCTAGCACCTAAGGACTGATCTTCACGTACCTTCATATTTGGCATCTAGGGACGATGGTCTTCAAAAATTATATCAATAAGGCCAGTATCTTTAAAAACATGGCCGTCATTGACAGATAAACATGTGCAGGGGCGTGGTTTTGCACATATATAGACATCTCCTACAAGGATAATGGTATAGTAATTCAACTTGGTGCATACATTAACAAAGATAATACGACTATAATGACTGCAAAGATATTTTTATCAACCACACAGTGGCGCTATTGAGGTTTCCCACATTTGCAAGCTCACCATGCCCACCCCCGTTTAGAATAAAACCTTGAAAACAGGTTTATAAGTCCAACTCCTCCCAAGGAACATATTTGCAATTGGGATCCATTAAGTCAGGCATAATGCTTTTTCGGCAATTGTGAATTTGTGAAAAATGCTTCAAACGCTACTTCTATAGCATCAAACGACAGATGTTATGTGTGATTACATTTGGTACACATGATCAGGGTTGTGAGTTTAGTTTAACCATACATGGGAAATTGTTTACAGCTATGGGCATGAGTTGGATATGTGTCCTATTGGGAAACAAATGCAATCTGGCTACTAATAGCATAATGCTGAAACCCGCTTAAGGCTGCTTGCAGCTTTAATTATTATAATTTTTATTATTATTTTAGCAAAATGGGTGTTTTTTGCAAGTTCCCATGAGATAAAATGGCTTAAAGGTACCCACATTTTTATGGTAATAAAGGGCCAAGGGCCACAACATCTGGTGCAGTGGCATGCATGTCGGCCTCATGGTGGCGCTGTCACAAGCCTGCAAAGTCACACTTTTTGCAAGCTCACCACACCCACCCCTTGTGACCTAGAGTCTTGAAAATTGGTACATGGGTGTAGCTCCTCATGATGAACATTTTTGCCATTGGGACCTATAGAGTCCACCGTGATGGATTTTCTGCCATTTTGGATTTTTTGAAAAACACAAAAATTAACTCCTTTGGCAGCAAATGTCCGATCTTCACTTACTTTGATATTTGGCATCTAGGGACCAAGGTCCTCAAAATTTACAGCAGTTACAGAAGCCAGGCCAGCATGGCTGCTATATGGGAACTATTAAATATGAATAACATACTATAAAATGTTATTACGTAACTATTTAAAGATTGTCAAATTTTTATATAAAACCACATCGACTTTGAAAAGAAGTCTCCACGTGGCGCATCAAACTTTTTTCCCATAGGAGCTCATAAATATGGCTTATTGTTAGCTGTCAAACTGCAGTGTATGCTACTACCTACGTTTGTACCCGGTAGGCACAGATTTTGCTGTCAGGTGCCCTGATCACAAAAGGATTTGCATAATATGAGAATAAATAAGCTTTCTTGAAAGTTTTATGGTTAAATGTGTCTTAATTCAAGATAGAGGTCCTAAATCACGGGAGAAAAACTATTAATTCGGATCACAACGTGTACCGAACCGAACGTGCTGTTTCTGAACGGTACCGGATATGTGTACCATTACACCCCTATTAAATACTATTACACTTTTAGCTCTCTACATTTTTTATGCAATTTGAAAAATACAAATCCCATACATGCTTTCGATGCTTTCGTGTCATCAACATGTACAAACAGATGAAGATGAGATGGAAAAGTAACGTTTTCTAGCAAGAATTATTGACATGTTTATAGGGCGACAGAAGCAGTGCAGTCATGTTCATTATTGAAAGCAAACGCACAGTTTTGGTAGATTTTTTACTTCAAGCTGCACCTTTTATAAATAGATTGCACAATTTCTCTAGATTGAACTTTTTTTCCATGTCCTGTGCTTTTTGAATGACCACCAAAAGTAAAACAAGGAAATGTCAAGAGCTAGGTTTCATTTCATAATCTAGAAGGGAAGATTAAATCCACTGCTTGATATTAAATATGCACAACTTTCTCTATAGGTGAGGGGGCTCAGAGGAAGAAAGAGGATACACCCTCTGAGTGACGCAATCCAACATGCCATTAGTGCCACAGACAAGACTACTATGTCAGAGATGAAGTACATAAACCCCACCAAAGGCATGTTTGCTCCATAGTTATCACAGAGTGCAGCACCATACATGCTAGATGGGCAATAGATTTAACTTCTTTTTTTTTTAACAGGTCAGGGTGTTTTTGTGCTAATCCCCTTTCAACATGGGGATTTTGTTGTTGAATACAGAGGAGAAATGATTGATATGAAGGAAGCACAGTGAAGAAGAATGGTATATGAAACCAAGTTGTCAGTCTTCATGTTTGACTTTTGTCATGACAAACAATTGTGGTAAGAATTTCCTGAAAATGGTAACGTTCATAAAATATTATTATTACTACATAGCTTTCACTTCCAGTAGGTGATTGATAAAATTCACAGATTTTTATCAATCACCTAAGTCACTATTATTTGAGCCGTCTTTGTCACTGAAGCTCCGTCCATCTGTGCCCCAATAATAAACCCTCTATCAATGTCACTTCGTTCTCTTCTTGCCATCTTGATCCAAATCGAGGTCAACAGGGCCTGCTCTGCAATTTTATACATGCCGTAGTGCATGATGGCATGTTAATTACTTAACTGTATCATGCAGTACACCTGTGTGGAAGCATCTGCATTCGCTATGTTACGCCACTCAGTTATTCAAGCAGCTCAGCTTTGTTGGCTTGTTACCATCCATCTTCCTCTTGATCGCATTCCAGAGGTTTTCAATAGGGTTCAGGTCTGGAGATTGGGCTGGCCAATGACAGGGTCTTGATCTGGTGGTCCTCCATCCACCCTTTTAATGAGCTGGCTGTGTGGCATGGAGCATGGTAAAAAAGATTTTTTGCACCAGGAGTGGCATAAATTCACCAAACATCAGTGTGAAAGACTGGTGGAGAGCATGCCTAGATGCAAGAAAGCAGTGATTTTCCAGTGTTATTCCACCAAATACTGATTTCTGAACTCTTCCTAAGTTAAATACTGGTATTGTGTTTAAAAATGAATATGACCTTATTTTCTTTGCATTATTCAAGGTCTGAACAACACTGCATCTTTTTGTTTATTTTCACCCGCTGTGATTTTCTGCAAAATAAATGCTTTAAATAACAATATTTTTATTAGGAATTTGGGTGAAATGTTGTCAGTAGTTTATAAAATAAAACCCAAAATCTTTATTTTACCCAAACACATCTATAAATAGTAAAACCAAAGAAACTGATCATTTTGAAGTGGGCTCTTAATTTTTTCAAGAGCTGTATAAACAAATGAAGATAAGGATAGCATGTGGAATAGAACTAAATCAATTTGATAGAGGGTTCATTATTGTGGCACAGATGTCAGGAGCTAGTGTTTCAATAGGAACAGTGACTAAAGTGACATCTGCATTAAGATCTTTTCTGGTGGCACAACAGCTTACTAAGATAATTCCTATCCTTCAATTAGTCGCCTGTCTGTACACATACATAGAAATGAACAATTTGGAAGTTTTATTAAGCCTTTGAGTTACATTAATTCAGTTTTCCTTGTCTTCAAATATCATTGATCCTTCCAGCGAAGATGGCTCACTCGGAAGGCTGGTCAATGATGACCATGTCCATCCTAATTGCCTAATTGAAAAAGATAGTTGCCAATGGAAAGCCACACCTCTATCTGTTTGCTACTAGAGACATACACAGAGGAGAAGATATTGTGTATAACTATGGAGATTTTGATTGGCCTTGGAGACAAAAGGTAGTTAATGTAGTTAAGTTTGGACAATATTTTGAGTGCTGCCATTTTAAGAAGCTTTTGTGTTTATACTCTGACTTATTAGGGTTTTACTCATGTTTGCTCTTAGGGTAGACGCCTACTGGATAGCCTGATACATGCATTGCCTATATTCGAGTGTTCTAAATTATTATAGTATATTATAGTATGTACAGTGGATAAAAAAAAGTCTACACACCCCTGTTAAAATGCCAAGTTCTTGTGATGTAAAAGAATGAGACAAAGATAAATCATGTCAGAACTTTTTCCACCTTTAATGTGACCTATAACGTGAAGTGTGCACACCCTTAAACTAATACTTTGTTGAAGCACCTTTTGATTTTATTACAGCACTCAGTCTTTTTGGGTAGGAGTCTATTAGCATGGCACATGCTGACGTGACAATATTTGCCCACTCTTCTTTGCAAAAGCGCTCCAAATCTGTCAGATTGCGTAGGACATCTCCTGTGCACAGCCCTCTTCAGATCACCCCACAGATGTTCAATTGGATTAAGGTCTGGGCTCTGGCTGGGCCATTTCATAACGTTAATCTGTTTCTGGTGAAGCCATGCTCATCTTCAGCTTTCTAACGGACACCTGAAGGTTTTGTGCCAAAATTGCCTGGTATTTGGAACTGTTCATAATTCCCTCCACCCTGACTAAGGCCTCAGTTCCAGCTGAAGAAAAACAGCCTCAAAGCATGATGCTGCCACCACCATGCTTCACTGTGGGTATGGTGTTCTTTGGATGATGTGCAGTGTTGTTTTTGCGCCAAACATACCTTTTGGCATTATGGCCAAAAAGTTCAACCTTGGTTTCATCAGACCATAACACATTATCCCACGTGCTTTTGGGGGACTTGATGTTTGTTTTCGCAAACTTCAGCCGAGCTTGGATGTTTTTCTTGGTAAGAAAAGGCTTCCGTCTTGCCACCCAACCCCATAGCCCATTTATATGAAAAATACGGGAGATTGTTGTCACATGTAGCACACAGCCAGTACTTTCCAGAAATTCCTGCAGTTCCTTTAATGTTGCTGTAGGCCTCTTGGAAGCCTCCCTGACCAGTTTTCTTATCGTCTTTTCATCAATTTTGGAGGGACGTCCAGGTCTTGGTAATGTCTCTGTTGTGCCATATTTTCTCCACTTGATGATGACTGTCTTCACTGTGTTCCATGTTGTCATTTGTGAGGACCAGTGATCTGACTTGCTTGGATAAGGCTGTTAGAGTAGCTGACAGACTCCAATGTTAAGTTGCCAAAATGGAAGTTTACATGGGTGGTCTGTCTTGACCATACTATTATCTGTGTTTTTTTTGACTGGACTGTTACGTAATAAAAGAAAATTGTGATATGTCAGCAAACACACTCACTCATGTGTTGTGGGGTCCAAAGCCTCCACATTCCATTTTCTCCTTTCCTTTAATATTTGTACATTTTAAATATGTTTCTCATAGGATAAGAAAGAGGCCAAGTTTACGTTAGTAGAAGATGAATCAATATCTTCAAGCCCAGATCTGCATTTGATTGTTCATGAGGTATGTTCTTTGTATTGCCAGTATTTTTAACAATGATACATTCCTTTTCGAATGTTTTCACCACAGCTCCAACCTTTTTCCCAAAGATAATTAGCTTTTCGCGTTCCAACATTTTAGTATTTATTGGTTGTATGGTTGTTATTAATTGAATGCTCACCATTTTCAGCATTTTGTGTTTGAGGTATTTGAAGGTGATAAGGTGATAATTTAATAATTTCTTGTTTCCGTACCGTTATGGTTCATAAATGTTTTGACATTTTCAAGTGGATCTTGTTCCCTGGTTTTAATCAGTTGACATGAACCCTGATCTTTAGTCAATTTACACTTAGCATAACGTTGTCTTTAAAATGTAGTTATTATTTTAGCAATAACCTAGTGGCTACTGTTACATGCTGTGCTATTTCATTTGAAAGACTATGGTGGTTTTAATTCTCTCTTAGCTGGGTGAATCTTTGTCAGTTAGAATTGTCTTAATGTATAAATACATATATAAAATAGAATTGTTTTTGCATCCTACAGTTTTGCTCATCAAATAACTTATCCCAAATGTAATTATTATTTTAATACTAGAACTTGAGTACAAGTGCAAGCATTGCATCAGAAATGAAGCCCTTGTCTGATGAAAGCGAAAATGAGATTGTGCCACAGCTCAGAAGGACCAAAAGCGTCTTAAGTAAAACCTCCAACGATGTCCAACAAATACTCCAGCAACTCTTTGTCACAATCTGTCCGTTCACTTAATCTGGCTCTTAATCTGCCTCATGTTGCTACACAATGAAAGAATGCCATTTGTTAGATAAGGAAGCATATTGTGTATCTCAACTGTTTATTATTCATGTTTCTTTTAGATGCACAACAAGATTCCTGATGAGTCGGATGAGCTATTCGACTCCAGTCCAGATAGTGAAGAAGAATATATCCCAGCCACCAGTGGAGTACAGATTCTATCATGATCTTTGTAATAACATCAAAGACCAGTAGCCGAGGCCTGGGAATTCTAAGTCAAAGCAGAAACCGTTCAGCGTCATTTCAGGGCATTGCAACTCCTCCGGAGACGTGTGACAAGTGTTTGTCTTACACCAAATGCACCTGATGGTACCGATTCTGTAACCAGGGAAGAAAATGACTCAGGATCTGTTTACTGTGTAAAGAAGATTTTGAATATACAAAAAAAAGCAACATTGTCTGTTTTGTGGCTTAGCTGTCTCGAAAATCTCAAGGCACTTGGAGCGTGTTCACAGGAAGGAGAAAGACGTTTCAAAGGCAATTGCTTGTCCAAAGGGTTCAAAACAAAGACTAATACAATTACCTCAGAAACAAAGGTAATTTTGCCCATAATGTTGATGTGTTGGCAGCAGGCACAGGGGAACTTGTTCCATACAAGCTTCCAAGAAAGGAAGCGCATATTGTCATATTGTGCATATTGTCAGGGATTGTTCACAAAAAAAATCCTGTGGCGACGTGCGCAGCTGCAAATTCAAACCCGACAATGTAAAACCCAAGCCAGGTAAAAATAGAGTCCAATCACTCTGTGCCTTTGCTGAACTTGCACCTTCTGGTGTTGCTGAATACCTCTGGAAGCTAGTGAGCAACATGATTCAGGATGAGGTCTCACAAGAAGTGAAAAGGGACTGGTGCATCATGGAACTTTGAAAGCACTTGTATAGTAGACTTGGATCTGATACTGACAAACATGAGTATATCACGCAAAAAATTAGAGAGCTTGGTAGACTGCAATTACACAGTACACAGACCACCCATCTCAAGACCATCAAGGACCACATCTTACCAGCAAATTTCATGTTTACAGTTATTTCAGCGAAGCAGACAGCTGGTTACAATGACAAAACTGGGAAATACAAATTCACATCACTTGCTTTAAAACTTGGACACAGTCTAAAGAAAGTCTCTATGCTTCTTGAAAGCGATGCAAGGATTAAAGGAGACAAGGATGTAGAAGACAAAGCCCGCAACATCCACCAAATCTATGATACCAGATGGCATGAGCTTGTGTCTGCAAGAGCTTTGCAGGAACTCAATGAGTTTAAGTGGAATGCTCCAGAATTTTTACCTTTCACAAAAGATGTAAAGATTCTGCACACTTACCTTGAGGAGAAGCAGAAGCAATACACCAATGAGTTGACCTCAGAATCGTCATCCTACAACTGGACCAATCTGGTGGTTCTAGCACAGGTAATTCTTTTTAATCGCCGTAGAGAAGGGGAAGTTTTCCAAAATGCCCCTGTGGTGTCTTGAAAGAAAACATGTACATGTTAGCGAGACCCAGTGCCATGTCTCACTACAGAGGGTCAGATTGCATCCGTCACTTTGCTATGGTTTGCGGTGTCAAGAATCCTCAATCTCTCACATCTACTAAGTTGAGGAAGCAAATTGCAACCCTGTCGAAGGTTCTCAACCTCAATGATACGGAACTTGATCAACTAGCGATTTCATGGGACATGACATTAAAGTCCATTGCCAGTTCACCGCCTACCTGAGGGTACCCTCCAGCTTGCCAATATTAGTAAAGTTCTCATGGCGTTTGAACAAAGGCGACTTGCAGAGTTCAAAGGCAAGAGCCTTTATGAGATCAACATTGACCCAAATGGTATGTGATTTTATTTCTGCATTGGTCATCTTGTATTTTCTTGACTTGTACTTAGAACTGCATAGCATACTGTATGCATGTAGTAATAATATGGATATGCACACTTGACCAGCAGCGGCACCAGAGATTTGTGATTGGGGGAGCTATGGGGGGGCTAGATTGTTTATAGCAGGTGCTAAAGAATTTTGCTGCAACAAACTATGGAACGCCTTCAGCATACCGTACAATGAATCACTGTGACATATGCACTACGAATGATGTGTAATCACCATACAATCCCTACGTATAAAAAAGTATGTACACGTAAAGAATTAAGTCATGAGGGTTCATATTAAACTGCCGATTGGTCAATATTAGCTTATTTGACGTATCAAAGTGTTATTTAACGTGTATCTTTATTGAGACGCAAAGACCCAAACGGTGTTCCATAACAAATAGTAAATAATACGTCAGAAATACGAGATTCAATGATCCCGGGCTAGGCTACATAATTGTAATTCACATTACTAAATGTTTAGCGTTAACTTAGACAACAACACAAGCATAATTAATTCTGTGAATTTAGAATGTACAAATCAAATGCATACAAACTGTTTATGATAACAAGTACGAACAAACATTCAAAATCCAAACCCTATTTACCAAAGAAAGTATGTGGATTTACTGGCCTATATGTTTTCTTTCTGTACTTTTACAAAACATAATCCACCCCCCTCCTCCCAAAACACTGAACAAAAACACACACAGGTTAATTGCTGACTGTACGCAACCCACGCAAACAAAGTAATTTAAACCAGCATATCAACAAAGACTGGCGTACTCTAGGCCTACTCACCAGTCACAGGAGAACAATCCGCCTGTTGTTATGATTTGCAGCGAAGCGGTCAATCACTGCATTAATGTCCAATTCTTTGGTCCTTCTGGAACTGATCGCCAGCAAACCCAGATTGCTGGTTCGAGCGTCTCCGCTTCTATTTCTCAGATAGGTTTTTAAACGGCATAAGCAGGAAAAGCTCATCTCACACGCAGCTGATGTGACGGGCAGTGTCATGGAGATGCACACAAGTTTATATAAATCAACAAACTCATCCTTGTATGGTCTTAATAGCACCAACATGTCGTGGGTGGTGTTGACGAAAGCCCCATTTTGTTTTTTCCTTTCAATAAGTCGCTTTGCCTGGTGAAGTTCTGCAGATATGTTTTCCTCCATTACCCCATAGTGTTTAGCCATTGGCAAAAGATAATCTTTGTCCAAGAATGTTTTGTGCTTGGGGTTGAGGGTTGTTGCTCCTTTCAGAAAGTGACAGCTTTCAGACGAAACATGTCTGTTCAATTCACTAACCAATCTGTCTATCACAGGGAAAAAACAGTGGTTACGATAGTCGTCTGATCTTTCCAATCGCTCTCTTGACCCTGTTTGGCTGTTCACCACAGACTCCTGCAGGTGGCGAGGCTGCGCTTTTCTCCTCACCTGTGGTCGCTGCATTTCAATGCCCACCGAAGCACACTGGTCATTGGCACACTCCCAGATCGCATTCCACGTTTTAATGTTGCATTTCTCATTTAGGGTATTGATAACTGTCCAGACCAGATCAGTGGCAGATACCAGCTCCAAATCTGTCATCTGTAGATCATCGGATAGGGCTTTTGTGAGGCTGAATATGCTTTCCGGCATAGTGACGTGCAGAACAAACTGTCTATCAATCAATCCAATCAGTGATTTTGCTTCAGTCGCCCTATCAGCATTTGACTCACATCTTCTAAAGTCACCGAAATTGCAGGGAGAGCTCTTTTTATTGCCCACAGTGTCAAATATTGGCAGGCCCATCGCGTGTCTGATAATCTTTTCAGTTCCACCACCCGTTTGGTGGGCTCAAGCTCTTGCTGCTTCTCAACAAACAGTTTATGAATAACAGACCTGGAAAAAAACTGTACAGCATCTGGACTACTGCAAAACATTCTGCAACTGATTTCACATTATGCACACAGTCAACTAAAATCAAGTTTAGTCTGTGGGCATAACAATGGATGTAAAGCGCCTGCGGCACTTCTTGGCAAAATTTTTCCTGGACACCGTTGTGGCACCCAGACATTACTGAGGCCCCGTCGTAGCACTAGGCAATGCATGCATTTTTGTATATGTCACAATTAGTCAACGTCTGTTTAACTGACTCTAGTAAAGACTGCGCATCTAAGCCATCTGCCAGAATAAAGTCCAAGAATTCTTCATGAATGTTCACATTGTTAAGGTAACGCAATACAACAGATATCTGCTCTTTCTTACTTATGTCTTTGGTTTCATCAACCATTAAAGAAAAGTGCTCTCCCAGCTTAACCTCATCACTTACTTGCACCCTTATCATGCTAGCCATAATGTCAATCAATTCGTTCTGAATGTCATGGTGCACATATTTAGCATTGCCAGGCCCACTAGCTAACTTTTTAGACACAGTACTGTCAAACTTTCCAAGCAGGTTTAACAGTTCAAGGAAATTACCTCTGCTGTTTGTTTTCTCTGTGCCCTCGTAGACCAATTGTTTGACAAGATGTAAACCGTAGTGACTCAACTACTGCTTGCATGTACTGCCTGTTTTCTTGTACAATCTTGGAATGTCTACTGTCAAGCTGTGTTAAAATCTTTGACCCACTTTTCGATCGCACCTTAAATTCAGACCATGCTTCCATGGCTAGCTTACGGGAAAAACTTGCATTGTGTTGGGCCAGTTTCTCTGCTCCTTTTCTCCAATTTCGAAAGGACTTTCCTATATGACCCAGATCATGGTGGAAAAAATGTTGACAGGCATAGCAGAAAGCAGCATCAACTGACAGCGAGTATTCTAGCCATGGGTATTGTTTGAACCAAGAGTTGGGGAGTAACGGATTACAAAAAAACAGTAACTGTAATCCATTACGTTACCAACAAAAATATTGTAATCGGATTGCAGATACTTTTGAAAAAATGTATGATTACTTTTGGATTACTTCAATTGAAAACGAATAGGTGCACGAAATAATTATGACACGTTGCATGTTTGAGGTTATTATTTAATGTTTTAAAAACATTGTTATTTGAACCAAAATAAGAATTGCGCGCCTCAGTTGTGTGTGATCATCATGCACACAAAGGTGGTTCGCTCGCATAACCAGATTAATGACAGATTAAGCGCTAGTTTAATTTTCTCTGGTTTTGGTTGGTTGGATGGCTGGTAAAAACAGAGTATATCTACGATAATATTAGCCAAGCCACTAAATGTTATTTAGTTATCTACTCGACGCATCTTCCTCAGAACAATGATAGGCCTACCTGGTGTTATATCTTTTTCAAGTTTCAAGGTTTATTTGTCAAATGCACCAAACAACACAGCCAGGACGAGTTGCACTGAAGAACTTAGACAGAAATTGTTTAATAGATTAGGCAACTATTTAGATAGCTGTAACATGGCGCTGCCTTCAAGATAAAATATTTTATGGAATTTACCACGACATTTGAGGAGAAGAAATGTGTGTTGGGATGCACTCTGCCAAAGGATGATTATTTGCATTTGACGCAGCCACATCAACTCCATCCATACAGGTAGGCCATGTGATTCTGCTTGCTTTGCATCTCTGAAAATTGTGTTAATTGGTTATCATTGGCTGCTGACGTCATTTACTTTAAGCTAAGAGTGCAGGTTTAAAATCACAGTTTATTTATTTATTTGCGTTTTGAAAATCCATCACTGGTGGCCCTAATAATCGCAGGTTACGTTCGCGCGGGTAAATCTTATTTTTATGCGGGTGTTCACGATTGCAAACGTGCATTCGAGTGTCTGGGGTTTCTGCAACATTTTGACAATGTTGTTGGTTGGGGAGCAAAACATCAGACTACTGCAGATTTAGTTTATGCGCGAAAAGCTACGGATATCTTAATTTTTATATACAACAATGTCAAAACTCTTTTCGAGTAATTGCCATTAACTTTCAATGTTTTGAAGCAATTAAAAACATGACTAAAACACAAATAACAAAATAGGCTTACGCATCATTAGATTTTGGGTTATGTTCAGGTAAAAAGTCAGATTCTGGAAGATTGAGGGTTATTGGATTAATTGAAATGACTAAATATCTGACAGACCTTTAGCGTGTAATGTAGAGATGCAGCCCAATCATATTGAACTAGAAGCAATGGTTTAGAAACCCTTTCCAAAGGCACTGTACACAACCCATAAAGTAAAATGCAAATTCCAACATTGATTGATCCCGCAAAAGGTGTTCAGTTGGTTATAGGTTATTCCTATTTTTTTCCCAATGCCGCTTAATATGAAAGTAATCTAAAAGTAATTCAAAGTAATCAGATTACGTTACTGAGTTTGAGTAATCCAAAAGTTACATTACAAATGTGGACAGGTAACTTGTAACTGTAACAATTACATTTAGAAAGTAACCTACCCAACCCTGCTCGCCACTAACGTTAACTCCTCTTCTCCAACGGCCTCCTCGTCCTTGTCATCCATGTTTGGCATCATCTGTGGATCGCCACCAACATCATCCACTCTCCCTCGTTTTTTGGGAACAATGAAAGTAAAACGATCCATAATCAGCTAAATAGCAACTCACTAGTAACTACAAATTTAGGCAACAATTCAACACTTCGAAACTGCTACTACCATTATCACACAGGTGCAATCACACTTGCAATGATATAAACCAACAAATCAAATCACACGCAGCAAACGTCAAAGGTCATCTTCACTTACTTAACCCTTTCGCAGGTGAGTTTTTTTCTACGTGATATTAGAATTCTGAGCAGCTGTTCTGGAATTTCATTGTTGAAATCTAATCACAATATTTGATTGTAAGCGTCAATGGGTTAAATGAAAATTTGGTTTAGTTTTGTTACATATAAGTCCGTCCGATGTCTCCACATATTTTTTATAAAAATATTTTTTATCAATAAATTACTGGGGTTTTGGGGGTGCTTAGCAGGGGCTCGGCCTTTTATAGGAGACTTCAAGGCAGTCAAATGCAGTG